>CM033638.1:8797499-8916636 GCA_019453435.1 Rhinogobius similis
CAATTTATTAACCAACTTGAACCTGTAAACAAACGTAAAGAGATGAGCAGGTGACGCCATCAGGCTGCGTTACACTGGCCAAATCTGTGGAGAGGTGGTCACATTCACTTTAAGAATGCATGTAGCGGACCCTCCACCAAATTAGTTACACAGCGCACCTTTAGGTCTTGATTTCAAATAATGTTGCAGGTTGTAGTTTAACCTCTATGGACTTGCACTGTTTTGTCACAAATATTCATAGTTTAGACCGGAAGTCATTACATTTAGTAGTAGCTTACCATCACACAGTGCGGAAAGTGAATTCATTATCATTTAATGTATAGCAACTTTGAGTATCCTCATGAGCGATGTAAGGTCATAGGTATTACCTTATTTATTATACTTTTTTTTTTTTCTCAATTTTCAGAAAATGCAGAAGCATCAGATTTGAAGCACTTCTTTGATGTGAACTACTCGCATATCTACTATGTATTCTTTGAAAACTTTGTCACCATAGAAGTTAGCCTTAAACAAAAAGGTAGGTTCATAATCCAAATCTGAAAAGTGAAAATTTTTTACTGGACTTTCTTCAACTTAATCTTATTTTTCAGGACATAAGTCTCAGAGGGAAGAGCTAGACTCTATTCTCTTCATCTTTGAGGTAATTTTCAACTTAAACTGCAGATTTGCTGGATGTTGTTTCAGCCGCAGGGCTGCCTTTAGGCTGGTGCCTATATCCTTTTACGTATAGACTACTCTTATAATGTTTTCTTCTCACTGAGAGAGGCAGAAATGCACTTGGATGCACCTAGACAACCAGAAAGTAAAATAAGAAAAAAAAAGTTTATTTTACAGTCTTATGTAATTATTTATGAAATTATAGAAAAAGTAGTTTAATGGGTGTGGGTAGACAGGTAATGATATGGTAATGTTGTGGTTTCTATTTGTACATTTACCACAACACCATCTGGAATTGACCTTAGATTATGCCTGGCATTCAGCTCCAGAATGTGGGAGTTTGAAGCCTTGATAAGACTATGTTGCTTTCTTTCTTTTCTAACTTTAATGCCACAATCTTTACTATTATTTTATTTTATTTAGAAAATCCTTCAACTCCTCCCCGAGCGAATCCAGAACAGGTGGCAGTTCCACAGCATTGGTAACAAACACAACATCTTTCATTCTAATTTTCATTTCCAAGTTAAATAAAAATTCTGCCATGTAACTTTGCACTCAACTTAAATCCTTATACACAGTGTTTGTCATAATTAACTTTGTCATTTAGGACTCACCCTAAAAAAACTGTTGCACACTGGAAACTCTCTGAAGGTACAGTGGTGATTCATGTTTTTTATTATAATAAGTCATTTCTTAAGCTTTACACATTCTCTGCCTTGTTATGTAGATCCGCCGTGAAGGTGTGCGGTTGTTTCTATTATGGATGCAGGCTTTACAGAGCAATGCAGAGCGAGAGCAGCTCTGCATGTTTGCCTGTTTGATTCCTGGTTTTCCAGCTCCACTCCTTCATGGGACTCCACGCACTTTGGACACTTTGATCAACCCTCCGCTGAGCTTGACAGAGTGTTAGTTAAAAAAAAAAAGTATATTACGTATTGCAAAGAACCAAAACGTCTTTCAATAAAAAATCACTTTTCTGCAGCTCAAGTTACCCCAGAAGAAATAACTCCATTGGTTCCTCCGCAGTCAGGTGACAAGAGCCACGAAGATCTCACAGCTTATTTTTTAGAGGCTCTGCTCAAATACATGGTAAACCAGGTATTATCAATTTTCTAACTAACACAACTAATGGTACTAATGGGAGAACCAGGTACTGTGTCTGTTTTTGTATACTTTGCTGTTCACTTTCATTTAATTAGCATATGCTGAATTATGCTGAAGTAACTCTTCACTGACAAACTGGCATTTCAAACTGACAGCTCTGGCATTTCCCCTGAGATGGCATGCGCATGCATGCACTCAGACATACACTAACACTTTCTTCATTCATACAATGGTGCTCTTCTCCACTTGACCCTATTGTCTGTGTGTTCATTGCTTTATTACATAGACTTCTCTGTTGGTTTGGATTTTTTTTACCAGGCCAAATCACTTGAGTGGAGAAGTAAGGAGAACCATGAGCGTGGTTTCAGCTTTCTTTTTGGACACTTCAGAAAGTTTTATCTTCCTCATATCTTCCCCAACTTTGCCACAGAGACCAGTCTGTACAATCCTTTACTTGGTAAATAACCTATCTTTAATAACCTGAATCAAATGTACAAAGAACATATGAAATAATGTTTATTTAAATGCCCATTTTAACATTTTCTTATTCCTTCAGATGTGCCACCAATGCGCCCTAAGCCTTATTACAGTGTAGTGCGCAAAGAACAAGATGGTGGCGAGACCATCTACTGCACTAAGGAGAGCTTCCTCCAGGCCAGAGTAATCTTTATCCGTTGGTTGGTTTCATTTTGGCTTGAACCACGACCAAACACCCTGACACAAATTCCAGGAATAGAAGGAGAGCATGTCCCCAAGAATATTCAAGTAACAAAACTCACATTTAATAGCAATCGATTGATTGATGTAGTAAGGATTTTTTTTAATATGATGAATATGTTTCTTTACTAATAGCGAGCAGCCGCAGGATTAGCAGCCCGGTCTGCAGTCAGCTCAGATGAGAGTGGTGGAAGTGGGATTCGATCTGACAACCATCTGGATGTAAGTGGCCCTTCTTTGGGGCCAGGAGGCAATCGAGGGGAACTCATAGGTGCTGGACTTGGGGGTGAACCTGAACAAAGCCACTCCAACACATCTACACTGACAGAGAGGGAACCCAGCTCCTCCTCTCTGTGCTCCATAGATGAGGAGCAGTTAACAGACATGGAGGTGGTGAGGAGAGTGCTCACAAGCTCTCGAACCAATGTCAACTTCATTACAGAAATATTCAGACAGGTATTACATTCATTTGATTGTTTTTTTACTATACTTTTTATTTCCTGACATCTGACTTTTTTTTTTGCAAAAAAAAAACAGGCCTTCCTCCTTCCCATGTGTGAAGCAGCAGCTATGCGTAAAGTGGTGCGTGTTTACCAGGAGTGGATCTCAATAGAGGATAAACCAGTGTTTATGAAGGATCCTGAAGAGGGCCCCTATCCCACTGATCGCGATGCAAGAGGAAATGAAGATGAGGTACACGCATTATGATTGAAAAGGCTTAATTCATTTGACAGGCAATGTTTTATGTCACAACTTGAACAATATATTTATGCAACGTTTATTAACCTCTTTTAGGGAAACAAAGATGTTGAGAGTGAATTGTTGGAGTATAGTGTTCATTCTGGGATTCAACCCACCTTACAGGTAATGGTTATGATAGCAAAAGAAATGACAGTCATTATAAATAAGCAGTCAAAATAAAGATGAATGACTTAACAAACAACAAAACTTAAATCTAACCGTTTAACTAGAACATTAACTTTGAATAAATTTAAGATGGGAGTAAAATAAAAATGCAACCTTGTGGAAGTAAAGATATTAAACACACGAACAAATTATGAAATCCTTTTAAAATATTTTACATGATTGATGATTTCTCATTTCTATATCAGGTGTTTATTACCCATTCATCAAACGTATTCCTCCTGGAGCCAGCTAACGACATTAAGATCCTTTTGGAGGAGCATGTAGACATGTGCAAACGAGTGCTGAATATTTACCGCAGTCTTGTCATGCATGAAACCATGGACCAGAAAACATGGTATGAATTTTTGCAATAAGTTTTAAATAAGTGTCAATTCATTTTCTTGAACTTGCTTTAATTCTATGTATTGCTTCATAGGGAACAAATACTGTTGGTTTTACTGAGAGTAACAGAGTCAGTGATGAAAAGACCTCCATCCATTATGCCTCAAGGCAAAAAGAATAACACGCTTTCAGGAAGATTGGCGGGACCAATATTTCAGGTGCATTATTATTTACAGCTTCTTGTTCTATAAATGCAATTGCTCAACATTACATGGGTTTTCTTTTCTGCAGACACTCATTGTAGCTTGGATTAAGGGAAATCTAAATGTGTACATAAGCAGAGATCTGTGGGATGATCTTCTCTCTGTGCTCTCATCTCTGACCTGCTGGGAGGAGCTTGTCACCGAGTGGTCCCTCACTATGGAGACCCTCACCAAGGTACTAGCAGAGCATTTAGCTGCAGATTTTACACAGTATATCTTTTAATGTCATGGACTGCACTGCTTTTTGTCATCCATTTCCTCTTTCTGACATACACTGGTTCTGTACATGTAATAAAACAATATAACATTTGTGTGACGACTGAAATGTACTACGCTTAAGACAAAGCCAAATCCTAACCATTCTTTTTGTGTTAATTTAGGTGTTAGCCAGGAACCTGTACAGCGTAGATCTAAATGAATTACCTTTGGACAAACTGAGTGAACAAAAACAGAAGAAACATAAAGGAAAAGGTCAGCTGAAATTAGATTAAACCATATGTCATGTTTATTAAAAAATATGTCTAAAAAGCTGACAAATTTTCCACCACAGGTATCAGTGCAGAGACACAGCGGCAGATTGTCGACCGGTCCTTCTCTAAAGGTTGGAGCAGAGATCAACCAGGACAAGCTGCGGCTATGAGACAAAGGAGTGCCACCACTGCTGGCTCACCTGGGATCGAAAAGGCCCGGAGTATAGTCCGTCAGAAGACCGTAGGTTAGTATGTCTCTCTGGAGAAGTGTGATTATTTAGTGTAGTTCAAATCATTTATACTTTACCATTCGACGAACTAATTGTATGTTATTTTTTTAATAGTTTTTTTGTTTTGTTTTTTCAAGCAGTCTCACTTTCTCACTTCCTCTGCCAACCCTCTTTAATCTATTTGTCTGTTACTCCAGAGTCACAAAACACACAATCTTCTGCCCTTTCTCTTAACCCTTCAAATCCTCTGATATTTCTTTCCACCTCTCTCAATTTCAGCCCTACAGCTCTTCTCTGCTCATCTTTCTTGCTTCTGTCTTGTCTTCTCCTTTACCTAGCCCTGCGTAGCTGCTCCACAGGGGACTCTCTGCTGTCCTCAGCCTTTATCCGCAGTGCCAAGAGTGCTCCTGCTCTTGCTCCGCCTCTTCCTGTCCTCCTTCACCACCACCACCCTTTTTTACCCCCTCTTGCTGACCAGTTAGCAGGTACACTATTTTCGCACTGCTCGTCTGCCTACTGTTCTGTCAATGCACTGGATCTGCTTTTGTCATCTTTCCAAAGCAATGTGCATGTTCAATTTCTTATTAAATCACAGAATTTAAGTTATTGGTCTTAATTATGCATGTTTACACAAAGACTTTTGGGATCAGGTTAGGGTTGTATTTATCTATTTCTTTTAATTTTCAATTGATTACAGTTTAATTATTTGTATTGTGTATTCCTGTAATAGCTGACAGGTAAGTGTCCCAATGTTATATCTTTTTTATTTTTAATGTTGTGCATATTTTTTTATTTATATGGCCTTTTGTAATGGTGTCAGACCGGCTGCACACTTGAGGATTTTAAATTCTAACGAAAACAAATGCACGAGCAGAGGCTAGTGTTGTCAGCTGCCCGTCCATGCACTCTTAGCAAAAATAAACGTGTTAATTAAATCTTGATCGTAAAGGCCCACAGGAGTGGTGTATTCACTGGAGGTAAGGTCCTGTACAGTCATTGTAGCCGGGATAATAATTGAAAAAGTTTGCACCTGTATTGGCATCCTCCGTTAACTCCACAGTTTTAAGAGTCATCACTAGGCATCGAGGCAACTGTTGTGATTTTGGGCACTACAAAAATAAATGGAATTGAATTGAACTAGGCAACAGAGCTTGGCGCTGTCTGCTTAGTGCCTGCTGTGATTGTGTTGATCAGCACAAGCGACAATATTTTTAGGTTTTCGAGCTGCGACCCAACAAATTGGTAATCGAAACGCAGTGACCCCACAGACATGAGTGCCACAATAAATGATGGTTACCAAGAAATGCTACAAACCCTAAACTCTTGGAGAGACAATTCATGTTAAAGTCGTACTAAAATGCTAAAAATGCTCCAGTGTGTAGCCGGCCATAGTTGGATTTCACTTCTTTACATTCGTACATAGTTTCATATGCTACCCTTTTTGTCTTTTTTTCATCCAGATCTGGAGGATCCACCAATCACACTGACCGGTAGGGCTACTCGTATGCGACACTCTTCCCAGAGTGATGAGACCCCTCCAGTGTCCTGCGGTGAAGTCTTCCAGGGCGTGGCATGTGACCTGGATGGCCCTACTCCTTCAACACTGGCACGAAGCAGCAGTGCATCTGATATCATGGAACCCTTCATCGCAGAACGGGCCAAAGGTGAAGAGCCTGAAAGGGATGCCTGTTCAAACCTGAGTCCTTCTCATGAGCACCTCACTGCTACTTCCTTACTTTCGGCCAATAGCCACATGGCTCCACCACACTCACCCTCCTCTCCTTCTGCCTCCTTGATTACCTTTCCCAATGAAGTAGTTACAACATCTGAGAAACAAGATGATGCTAGTTTATGTAATCATTTTTGGGAGCAGGCTGGTTCTAAAAGCCATGATTCAAGTTCTGATTGGGTGAAGGACTGGGATTCTGCCTTTATTTTTAGTTCTGAAAGAGAAGCGGATGCAGAGGACAGTGAAGGAGGAACTGGCTTAGACGATGATTTATTTTCATCTATAAGAGACTACCTCACTAACAAGGGAAGTGATGTACTTGAAGGGGAGAGGAACTGCTGTGTTGATACACTAGAAAACAATGCAACTGTACCTGTGGAAACTGGCATAGCAAGAACAGAGGTTGAATGTGCAGGGCAGATACAAGAAGTTAGGCAAGTGACACAAGGTCAGGCTGGCCGTGATGGCAGACATGCCATCAAAGGTGTTAGACACAGCAGTGTGGATTCTGCTGAGGATATTGAAACAGATCATCGAAGCATTTATGAATGTTTGGAGCTACAGTGTGCATCGCCCAGACCAAAGGGTAGTGCTAGTTTAGAAAGACATTTTGGAAAGGGAAAAAATGGAGAAAATGCAGTGAAAAATGATTTTATGGAAGACTCAGTGAAAGAGGATGATGACCCAAGTGAGGGATCAAGTATCAGCTTTCAAGACCCAAACAGTGTAGAATCTAGTTTTGAGTTGACTGAATCTATTGATGCTAATAAGAAACGTGATTCCAAAGGGCATCACTGTGGGGGTGTCCACGTGAGTTTTCGGCCCTCCACAGAGTCTGTTCAGTTTCACAATCCCCTTGAGAGTAAAGAGGCCCACTGGAAGGCAAGGCTACGACGCCTAAGCCACTTTCATACTCACAGTCACTCAGCTGGAGACAGGCATGTGTCTGGGTCAGGTGGAAGGCTGGGTGCAGGTGGAGCAGGTAAGTTTGTGTCAGTGGTCGGTGTTAGCCACAAAACTGGGGCCCATGACAGACCTGGAGCAGGGACTGATGGAGCAGGGCGTTACAAAACTGGACCTGGAGGGGACAAGGACAGACAGCAGTGCCCTGCGTTGGGAACCAAAATGGGCTCTGATGCACATTCAGAGTTGTCTAGCAGCACCAGTGTTTCATCGGTGGTGCGTGGCCGTTTAGGACGTTCGGCCTTGCGATCACGCTCCTCTCGCTCACGCTCCCAGGAACCGGGCACCGTCTCACGCCACCACCAAGGGGCTATTCTCGGTGGTGTTTATAAGAGTGTTGTGTATGCTCTGTCGTCCAAGCCCCGGCCCCGTGGTCAGGGCTCTTCTCAGGGCTCGTCGCCTCAGCGACAGGCCCGAGCCACTATGGGTGATGCGTCGCTAAAGGATCTCTACTCCCATGTCCTGGGCTACTTTGGAAGAAAGACGGCCACTCCAGGTGAGGATTGTGACCCAAGACGTTCTTACAATGGACACATCACCTTAAAAGTCCAGCCATTAACTGGAAAAGAAATGTACTCACCCAAACACAAACACCAACTCTTTTTCTTTTTGGCTGTTTTTAACTGGTTTGTTCTGATGGAATGATATTTTTGGCTGAAACTCATCATCTTGCTGCTGGACTGAAATGTAAATTGTTGACGTGTTTTCTCTTAAACATAGCTACAGCCTGCCTCCTTTTTTATGGATTCCTCCTTGTCCCATCCCTTTCTTATATTTAGAGGCCCCCATCCTTCTTTTCAATTACTTCTATCGTTCTTGGGATTTTAACATTTTTTTCCTGCACCCTCCACCTCTTCTTCTTTTTCTCCTTGAAACTGCATGCGGCCTCATCCGCTTCTTTCCCGGATTTCAGCTGTTTAAGTCGCTCCGAAGAAAATAGCGCGTACCAAAATCTATCCAAATCTCTTCCAAGTCTAAAAGAATCACTACATATTATCCTGTTTATATGTATACCACATAAGGTTTGTTTGTGTAATCTGGACACAAGCCATGATTTACATTATAAAGATTGATTGAATACATTATAAACTTACAAATTATGTTAAGATGAATAAATTAAACCCAAGAGATATCAATTAAAAAAAAATATATATATACACACAAATAATGAGACGTTCCTTCAATATAGCCACTAGATGGCAGCAAATAGTTTAATTGTGCTGCTTTAAAATCTAAAGTCGTAAGTAATAGTTCTCAAGACACTTTCATTCATAAAATAGCTTGAAAACATCTCAAACATTTCCATAAACCTCATTTGTGTTGCAGTTAATTGTCCTACATGTCTCCGTGGTCACACTGGACCTCATTGCTTTCAGCAGTATCATCCATAGTAACATTGCTCTACTAATGTCAGCCTGTGGTATGCTGCTTGTTTGGACCTAACAAGGTGTTGTCACTTTCCCATTGGTCTTGTCTGTCTGTCTATGTGCATGGTGTCAAATATATATATATATATATAATAATTCCTGCACTGCTTTCTTGGGTAGACTTTGATGTGCTTGCTAACTTTTAACATCACTCTAACCACATTATTTGCAGTACATTTACATCAGGTTGGAGTTATTATTAATTTGGTATTGTGTGTGTTTTTATTAATCATTTCCATGACTAGACAGCATTTATAATTGTATTTATTTGGTTTTAGTGGGTATTTTTTTCCAAAACTTAATAACAAATTATGAATTATTAAATATTCTTGCTTTGGTGGACTTTGGATAATCAAACAGCAAATCACTAAATATTCATACTGTATTTTTGCTTTGTGTGTGTAGTTGTCACTGATTGATGATTTCTATTTAATCATTTTGTTTTTACATCTCCATATTTTTGTGTATGTGTGTGTGTGTACTTGTTTCACAGTCCATGTCATTAGCTTTTTTTTCTCTCTCTTTTTTTCCATTTTATTTTTAAAATGTGTTGTTTTTGTCTGGATAGCAAACAAAGAGGAGGTGGTTCCAAAGGCCCGTCCCGTCTCCACTGATGTTGGAAGCACCAATCCCAACTTCTCAGACCTCATGGATGAGTTTATCCAGGAAAGACTGCGAGCTAAAGGAAGCGGGGTCGGTGCTGCTCTTACTCTAATTGTCTCCATACACTGGATGTTTGTCTGACTGTGACCTTTCTTTCCATCTCTCAGGGTCGACGTGGCAGTAGTCCGGGCAGTCTGGAAGTCCCCAAGGATTTGCCCGAGCTCCTTGAAGCTGCTCAAAGTCCAGGATCTAGACCCTCAGATGATCCTAGGCCCATAGATGACCCTGGAGTTCCATCTGAATGGACCTCACCTGCAAGTGCCAGCGGTTCAGATGTCATCAGCTCAGACAGCCAGTCGGATTCTTTCAATGCTTTTCAGTATTCAACATGCAAGTTTGACAGTAAGAAATATTCCCAAATTTTTTGATATCTTGTTTAATAAAGTTGTTAAGAATGATGTATAATCTTTGATCAATCAACAATCAATGATGTATTATAGTAATAATTTAAGGAGTTTTGTCAGATTTTACTTTTAGCTCAGAATCATGTGGAGGAGGTGCTGCAGGGTCTGGAGGAGGAGGTAGAGGAAGCTCATTGGACCAGGACAGCTTAGGAGGAGGTGTAGCCAGTGAAGAACATGAAGTTGCCAGCCTGACTACACTCCACATTGACTCTGAGACAAGTAGTCTAAGTCACACTGTCACTGTTACTGGTAGGGTACTGTTCAAATTCTGTAGATGCAGAGTTACATTGACATGATGATGTGATGCCGCTCATTTTCTTGTCTAGGTTCAGAAAGTGCATCTCCCATGCATTCTCTTGGAGGCTCTCGTTCCCAGACGCCCTCTCCTGCCACAATGACAACAGAGCACGCTGATCACTCACGCTCTCACTCGCATACCCACCTGCAGCTGGACCAAAAACTCCACAATTCTGTCCTTCAGACGCCGGATGACCTTGGTAATAATGCAGCAAGAAAAACATTAATAAATAAGGCTGCAATTTACTAATATTTTGATTAATCTATCAACAACATTCTGTTAAGAGTATATTAAAAAAACACACACAATTTTCACTGCGTTCTTAATTTACTGCTGTTTTTTAACATATAAAGGCAAATAGTGCATTTTTAACACCAGCAATGTTATTCAGAGAAACAATTTGATGTTTTTTTTAGAAACCAGTGAGTTTCCGAGCGAAGACTGCAGTGTAATGGCGGGAGGCTCCTTAACTGGGTGGCATGCTGATGTTGCCACGGTAATGTGGAGGCGGATGCTGGGTATCCTTGGGGATGTCAATAGCATCAAAGATCCGGAGATCCATGCTCAGGTCTTTGACTATTTGTGTGAACTCTGGCAAAGTCTTGCCAAGGTGTGTACAAACAAATACAGTAATTTCCAGAAAATAATACAATTTCTTGGATTTTATAAAACATTATTGCTTTTTAGATAAGGGATAACTTAGGAATTTCTCTGGATAACCAGTCGTCTCCTCCACCACCTGTGCTAATCCCGCCTCTGAGAATTCTCACACCCTGGCTTTTCAAGGTACAAAAAATATTAAACATATAGTCGGCAGACAAATTATATTTGTACCAATTAACTATTTTCCTTCAGGCCACTATGCTTACAGAGCGCTACAAACAAGGAAAGCTTCATGCCTACAAACTCATCTGCAGAATCATGAAAAGGCGACAGGATGTTTCACCAAACACAGACTTTGTCACACATTTTTACAACATCATGCATCACGGATTGCAACATCAAGACCAGGTATTTTATATAGTATATATAAGTATTTTATATAGTATATATAAGTATACTACTAGTCCAGTAGGTATAGGTGGTGCACTTTAATAAGCATACTAAGATTCTGAACAATATTTTGTTAATATTTTGGGTAATTTATATAAGTGTAGGAAGTACTATAATGAAAACATGGAAACGCATTAAGTTGCACAAGTCATGTTACTAATTGATTCTTATTTACATGTTTTAACTACTACAGTCCTTATCATAAAACGGTTTGATATATTTGAACATGTTCCAATGCAGGACATTGTGAACACCATTATAAAGCACTGCAGCCCAAGGTTCTTCAGTATTGGACTACCTGGAGCCACCATGTTGATCATTGACTTCATTATCGCTGCTTCTAGAGTCACTGCCTGCTCATCACTAAATGTAATTACCTTTAATATGGAAATATATATATGTAAATTATATATTTACCAGTATTAAAATGCCTTGTCCCCGTTTTCAATCCAGGCTCCCCGAGTTGAGGCCCAGATCCTCCTTGGATCCCTTGTCATTTTTCCCAATTTCTATGGAGAACTTCCAGCCCTGCATCCAACCACAGCTGATGTAGTGATCACCAAGTTTCCAGATGTTAAGGTAAAAAACCAATAGTTTGTAGATTGTCAGACAATTTAGCAGTAATTTTGATGGACAGTCAGAGCTCCTTGATGCAGACTAATAGGTTAATGCCTCATCACAATTCATCTAACCACCCAGAGCTATGGGAGTTATACCACGGTTGTTGTTTTTGTTGTGTAAACAGTATATTGACATGCGCGGCTGTATCTCAGGTCTGCCTCTGCTTTTTGTAAAGCAGAAACTTGGTAAGAATCTGTATGTGGTTATTAGCACCATCTTAGCAAAATCAGGCTTGAATGTGTTTGCTGGCTTATTATCTTCATATCATAAAATGTTTTACTCTATATTCATAATGATATAAATATTCATATTGTTTTATACATGTTTTCTTTTTTGGGTGGTAATTTTTAAATGTATTTTAGGAACACATCATCAAAACAATCCTAACATCTGCAAGAGATGAACCCTCTGCTCCAGCTAGGTAAACTCTACTGTGTAAATAAAAACAATCACCATCGTTTATTTAACTTCACTAATTTAACAAAATGCATTTAGATGAATGTTGCAACTATTTTACATAAATTTAACAGTGCTTACATAATTTCTTTGTTTTTTTTCGTAGGTGTGTGGCATTGTGCAGTATGGGCATCTGGCTATGTGAAGAGTTGGCCCACGGCACTCAGCATCCTCAGATTAAGGAAGCTCTCAATGTCATCTGCGTTACTTTAAAGGTCAGACATTGGTTGTATTATGTAAATATTTTTTAAGAACAATTTTGCAGTGTTTCTTGGTAAGACATGTTCCAGTTACGTGACAGGTTGTGAAGGAAAAGCATCCAGTGTAAAATCTGCCAGATCGTCAAATGATTTACTGTGGCAACCCATTAAAAAAGGCTACAGTATAATATAATAAAAGGATGATTAGTTTTGTTAATTTTATTAGTCAGTCAGATTTAATAAATATTCAAAAACTCTCAACTTGATATTGATTGTTGTGTTCTCCAATTTTAACTCTGATCCAGTAAAATCAGACCAAAGCCATGGTTCTAGATCAAAGCTGTAAGAACTGGCTGTTAATCACACTGAGATACACAACATTCATTTCTAAACATCTGCTACTTACTGGTTTGTTTGGGGGTGAAACTGGATTTATTATTCTACACATTTTTAGTTTCAGTGTTGTGTTAAAGTTGGTGTTATTCTGTAATTAGTGCACTGTATAGAACTTTGGTAAAGGCTCTGCTCACGCAATTTATTTTTAATAGTCTATCTTTATGCTTTTGATTTGAACAGACTTGCTGCTTGCTTTCTAAGACTTCAATATGGCACATGGATTTATGGGTTGAATATTTAAGCTTCCGGTTCTGGGAAACATTGTTGGATATTATTGCTAATGTTTAGAAATGGGAAAATGGCCTCAGTTGGTTTTATCCATTTCAAAACAATACAGGCCAACATTTCCTGTCTCATCTGTCGCCAAATGGCTCAAGATGGACACACACATACCTTCTCCACCTTGGAATCCCCAGCTTGTGTATCGGCAGCCAATGGCCCCGTTAGACTCTGTACCACACACAACTACGCTTGCATTCATTTACTCCTGGGAGCAAACCCTGGACCATCAATATGTTTGGTCCTCCTTCAGATAGGAGACTAATCCAGAGGGAGTGCCACAAGCTGTGTATCGCGAGCACACACTTTTGAATCTCTTGCCGTCACAGCAGCCAGAACCCTCAGCCATGGACTGCCCGCATACAGGCTCTCATACATACAGCTTGAGGGATTATCATAGTTTCATTCAAAGCCACTTATTTCTGTTCACTTTGTACTGCTATTCAAGTTTTTGAAAATTGTAAAAGTAGCTTTGAGCGTCTAGAAAATACAATGCAAAGTATTGTATGTATTAAGTGTGATTTACTAAGAAAAGTAGGCAGCATTAATAAAAATTGCACAGTGCATAGAGTTTCAATATTAATAATTATATTATTGTCTTATGCTTAATGCTTGATAATATGCTGCTTTGAGGTTTTTAGCATCTGTTCTCATGCTTTCTCATCAAACAGGTTTTGCGACATGCTTGTTTTTTCTAGTAGAATATCCATAATAAAAACAAGACGATATAAAGTAAAAACAAAAAATGTCTTTTATTGCCATTGTTTTGTTTCTTTCAGTACCCTAACAAAAATGTAGCATTAGTGGCATCGGACATTCTTCATCTTCTGATCAGCTATGTAGATCATCTTCAGAAATTTCCGCCTGACATGCCAAAGAAGATTGTTGAGGTAATACTTACAGCGTATTAAAGCATACAGTTGATATAAAGGTGTAGTTTATTTGGTTAAATCATTACTTTTTTGTGGTTAATTATTTCCCACATAATGTTTTAGATTTTGATTGCCACAATCACTTACTTGCTGCCTGCTACGGAGTCCTCCCCACATGAACTCGATAAAAGGGTAATCTGTTATGTGTATCAATTGTACTATTTTAGTCTAAGTTTCCACATCCTCATTATTGTTAATTATGTGGATGTTGTCTCTCTTAGCTGGTCGTGTCTCTGCTCTTGTGCCTTCTGGACTGGGTCATGGCTCTTCCTCCTGACACGCTCCTTCAGCCTGTTCACTCAAGAAGCCCTCCAGAGAAAGACCAGCCGACCAAGACTCTTCTAAGCTGTATTTACAAAGTATGTTTATATATACAATAAAAAACACTAAAATGTTACAAGTCATAACATGGAGCCATTTTCTACAGGTCTTACATGGCTGTGTGTATGGAGCGCAGTCGTTCAATAGTCCCAAATACTTCCCCCTGCAGCTGTCAGACCTATTTACAGCAGACTACGACCCATTCTTACCATTAGAGTGTCTTCGAGAACCAGAACCTCTCCACAGTCCAGAGTCGGAGCGCTCTGCCAAACTGCAGCCTGTCACAGAAGGTAAAATTACACTTAAAATCACCTCATAAGATTTACTGAATTGATTGATCTGTCATCTACCATCATTAGTCTCTACTGCAAAGCTCAGACTTCCTGGGCTTACAATACACCTCACTGTTATGACCCAGTGTGAGCCAAACATATTTAAGGACACGTGAGACCAGAGTAAGAATTCAAACGTTTGTTTTTTTTTTTTTGTTGTTTTTTTCGTTGTTACTTGCTTCTTCTTTTACTCGATTTAAATCCTTAGATTATTTTAAGAAGGAACCCTTACAAAACCCTGTGCCCAAAAAACTAAAAGTAATAATCTGCCGGCCAAACAGAACAAACAGGTGCAGCACCGGGTCAACCTCATACAGAGTCGCAGAAGTCGGTGCAGATGCCTCCAACTAAAAAAAGACCCAAAAAAAGTAGCAAAAATTTTACCCAATCCCCAAAGGAAAAGCGGAAATAGGACCACTGGGCCCACCAGGTCCAACAAAAAGCTACGCTAATGTAAAAGCCAACGTGCCTGCAGGGAGCAGCAGCGCAAAGCCCGGAGCGGGTGTTGGATGTACCCGCTCTGACGCACGAGGGGCTGGAACGGTGAGCAGAGAGAGCGAGCGCACAGCTACTCGCTGAATTTAAAGGCTCCATGGCGCCCAAACAAAAAAGAAAATTAGAAATATAAGATTAAAAAGATACAAAAAGGCAATTATCCAAAATGCTTCAAAAAAGGAAAAATATTCAAAAACAAAAAAAAAAGAAGCCAAGAAATATTACAAGAAAAAAATATAGAAAAAGGTACACAAAGCAAACACACATCACACTGACAACAAAACAGATCATATGCTAAATTTAAAACAAAAGTGTACTTTTACACTAAATTGTACTTACTATTTTCTATCCCAGGTAATATTAACAGAACATGTTAAACATTTCTTAAACCTGAATGTAATAACTAATCAGTTTTCATAATCTCATAAATAGAGATGACGCAAACACCTATTGGGTTTCTGTGTGGGACTGCGTGACCCACAGCCTCAAAGACCACTGCCTTTCATTACATTTTAGGGGAGTGTGTATGTATGCAGCTGCACTGTGAGTCCGTGTGTGACTCTGTATTGTCCCCTGCTGGGTGCCACCGGGACACAGGGACTGGTCTAATGACTGGAGCACCTGGATAGACCATGCCCCTACTACTCCTGTCTTCAGATTGTATTCTTAAGACTTTGTATCTTTCTTTTTGTGTATCTTTATTATTAAATCAACAAAACCTTCCTTTTCCTGACATTTCAGTCGCAACTTTTTTGTTAATTATTTATTTATTCGTATTTTTGTCACTTTTCCTTGAATCGAGGCGGTTGCAGAGAATGTCTAGTCAATACATATCTGTACTCTACTACACACTGTCGTCAATAAGGAGCTGTGTCCTGCTGTGTACGTAATAATGTTTATTAGCCAGGATCTGCTCGCAGGACAGTATGTGATGGCATTGGGTTCCTCACAGCATGGGATAAACATTGTACACACTCAATGTGGGACTTTTTCTGAGTAAATTCTAAAAGTTCTTGTGTTTTTATTTCATCTGTTCTTTTAGATAATTGTTAATAACTTTATGTGTCCACAGTTCGGAGTCGTATCCAACAGGGCCTGGTATCCATCGCTGCCAGAACAGTCATCAATCACCTTGTCAACCACCTCGGACATTATCCCATGTCTGGGGGGCCTGCTACTCTGTCCAGTCAGGTACTGCTATTTAAATCTGCCAAAAAACATATTTCCACTTAAATTTAGGAAAAACAATCTTGCTTCTATGATTGCTTCTAGAAGTAGGCAATGTATCAACATTTAGATAATATGCTTATTTGAAGATTTTACAATTTTGAATTATACTGCATTACAGTATATTGTTTTATAGTTTTTAAATAGTATAAAACAGCTGATTATAAATAAAAATGAAAAAGTTATATTTTAAACTTCCAAATAAAGGTAAAAGGTGTGTATTATTATTATAAGGTTATTATTTCTGGAGTTTTGTGATTGGTTTTACAGGCATTTGACATGACGTGAAAAGAAGAATGTTTTAATACATTCCTGTTGAATTGACAAATTAAAAATATTGGTTTTAATTTTTTTCAACATCGCCCACTCCTTATTGCTCCTAGGTTTTCCAATTTGATGCAGTTGTTTTTAATTCTGAAGCTTAAGCATTCTATGTCAGAAAAATTTCTTTTCTCTGAAAGGTGTGTGAAAACCATGACAACCCATACTGTGAGAGTGCAGATCTTGGACCAGAACTTTTCCACTCACCTAATCTACAGTTTTTGGTTCTGAATGGCACCACACTACTCTCTGTACTTCAGGTATGCAGTTTGTTTACAAAATTTCTCATTTTTACATTTTTATATGCCATTATTATTTTAATTCTTAGATCCGGTCAGAGTCAGGTGTACCGGGAGGAGGCATGACAGCCGGTTTGTCATCGGCTCCCACCTGTGTCCGCGTCATTGTCCGAGATGTAGCTGGGAAACACTCCTGGGACTCTGCTGTCCTCTATGGGCCGCCTCCTACTACCCCAAGCAGCCCAGCACATACGCTCCTGTCTCATATACAGGCAACTCACACTACAAACCTCCATTTACGCACCCCACCAGGAAGTCTGCCCAAAAGAATGGAAGTAAACAAGGAAGAGGAAGAAGACAGCTTCCAAGAGGATGAGAGGGAGGACTTTCAGGAGGAAGAGGAAGAGAGAAAAGTTGTTGAAATGGAGAAAGGAGACCATGGAGAGGTTGAAGCAGAGGAGGAGCAAAACGAGGAAAATAAGAAGGAACAGGAAGTGAATGATGAAGACAACAAAAGTGAACCAGGACTGGAGCAGACATTGGCTCCACCTTTAGCCAAGCGTGTGTGTCGGGAGGCCGTGCCAGCTTGGGATTCAATGCAAGAAGGAGACGATGCTCTGGATGAAATGCTGCAATATATGGGATACTCCAGTCCCGAGTGTCTGCAAAGAGCTGGTACATGTCTGTTTTAGATTAAAATAACAGCTTTGTTCATTTCATAAAATACAAGCTTATACTAAATTGGCACAAAGACGTTTACGTTTTTAACACGTTTCCGTCTT
The DNA here is from genome assembly GCA_019453435.1 of Rhinogobius similis. NCBI lineage: Eukaryota > Metazoa > Chordata > Actinopteri > Gobiiformes > Gobiidae > Rhinogobius > Rhinogobius similis. Next base: position 8,815,327 of record CM033638.1, read on the forward strand.
TTTCTTGCCAGGAATGCCACTCAACATTCCTGCACCTCCTCCAGCCTGTGTTTCAGAGAAGCAGGAGAATGATGTGATAAATGCCATTCTGAAGCAGAGTGCAGCAGAGAAAGATTTTGTTCTTTATGTATGCATTCTCCGTTTAGTGATAATTGGGTTTCTTATTGATCCACATCAAAAATAACTAAATTGTGTGTTTTATGGTAATATATTTAATTGTGAAATGTTTCAGAGAGGTGAGGAGTTGAATATGAGGGCCATGCAACATCCTGAGCCGGATACGGAGACGCCGCAGTCTGCCTTTTACTACTGCAGATTACTGATCAACATACTGGGGCTGAACTCCTGGGAAAAGAGGTGAGGCATCCAAAACCCGGAGACAAGCTGGCCAAGATATAATGAAAAGTACATAGCATACCACTTCTGTGAGGTGATTTGACCAAGGAAACCGCTAATGTTAGAGAAGGACAAATTCTGTACCAGTTGGATGAAGCACGTCACAGAGCTAAACACGTAGAGATGTCAACAATGGTAGAGATGGAGAAGTCCTTGTTAAGAGAAAAATTCTACAACACAACTGACACATTTTTCTGACACATTTAAACAATAATTCAACAAAATAAAGGTGTTTATCAGGTACTGTTATTTGTTAGATCATAACAACTGTGTAATTTATAAAGATGGGAGCCTTTGTTTACAGTACGTTTGCTAGATAATAGTTATAGAGTAACTGCTTCTTTTTTTTTTAAATATATATAACTTAACAAAACAGTTCTGATACACCCAAGACTTTGCATTCACTGTTGAGGTTATATTGCTTTTTTTGAAGGAAACAAAAAAAAGTGTAATCACCTCTGCCTATGCCACGTCTGCTGCTCATGGTCAACCAAGAGGTAGAAGTATAAACCAAAAATGTCAAATTGTTCACTACATTTGAGGGAAATGTCTAGTCTAACTTATAATATGTACTTCTGTTCATATGAAGTACATACAGTATGTACAATCAGCAAAGTGCTCAAATCAAAATGTGGATCCACTTATGTTTTTTATCAACACAGAACACATTACATTTATGGTTTGTAAAGCATCGTTTCACAAGGAGTTTTTGCTTTAGTTACTTTTGGCTTTATGTATTTAAAAAAAAAAAAAAAAACATATATATATATATATATATATATATATATATATATATATATATATATATATATATATATATATATCATAATGATGCATTTAAAACTACCAAGCAAGTTCACAGACAGCAGATGGACAGAGAGCAAGTAAAGGGAAAATGGCACAAGGATAATCAATATTTTAACTGTCAGAGTTTTAACTTTCACTAAAGGCACAGGAATGTTGGATTTTCTAATTCAGGTTCTGAAATTTCTATCGGGGTTCCAAGTAAGAATTCCTTTCCAAGTACAAGGCTGTTTCAGTTTAGACTGAAGTTCGACCTCTGAGAATGATAAGAGCACACCATAAAAGTACTGGTACTGGTTAAAAAGGAACTGTGAAAATGCTCCAAACCAGGAACTTGCCATCTACATGTACAAAGTAAATAAATAAATAGCAAATAGTAGCTCTTTTAGAATATTTTACTGTATGTACAAATAAATAAAACAAAGAGGTCACATGACATTTTTTGACCTTAGGTTAAAGAATGTAGCACATAAGAAAATATAATTGTTTTGCCAGGTTGTAGTGAGCCTGGTGTGTAGGAGTTGTTTTTGTGGCACAGTCCTTACATGCAAATGAACTGAAGATAAAGTTTAGTACTAATTGGACATCACGCTTTCTTCACATGTTGTTACATTCATCTCCTCAATGACTCTGGGTTAAGACACACAATGTGACCGTATCATGATAAATGTGTCTCTCCGGCTAATGGACACTCATGGCTCTTCATACTTAGAATTACACTGCCTGCATTGAGCATGCACAATAGATTTCTTAACACTCTGCATTTATGCCTGTGTGTGTGTATGTCCAAGAGCCTGTGACTGTCATAATGAATACAGTAGGCTATTGATCAAACTAAGCCCATTTAGAGATTGGATAAAAAGGCTGTAGTCGAAGAAAAGAATGATGGAGGGAGAAGTGGTGAATTTGGATGAATGGTGCTCGTGTATTCATCATGACAGAGAAAAACAAAAATTGAAATGGAGCAAAATAATCAAGAGAATATGAAAAAGGAGGAGGGGTAAAAATTGAAGTATTTAGGTGAATAAACAGGAGAACAGATTAACTAATTATGTGTTATTGCCCCCATCTGTCTCTCAAGGTATTCATGTGGGGCATTACCCACAGGAGATGCTGACATTCACCCCGGCACGGCGTGTGTCTGCACATGTGTGTCCCCTTTTATGCTTTTCCCTATAATCCAGGGTGTAAATGGAGTCTTTGAAAGCAGAGAATGAGGCCATTACCAAGTATCAGTTTAATAAAGAGCAAATTGCTCTCTCTCTCCCTGTCTTTATTTCCCGCTCTCTCTATCTTTTTCTCTTCACTCAAAGAGCAACGAGAATGATGTGTCATTATCAGGCCACTCCAAGCTTTACTGATCGAGTCTTGGTTTTATTTTGGGGGGTGTTGAGGTTGGTGACTGGTTCCTGGAAGCTTTTCCAAAAGTCTTCACTAGTCATGTACTTTGCACTTTTTAAATGTGAAATGTGCTTAACAGTAATGAATCATAAATCTTAGTCCACAATTGTTGAAAAAAGAACTGGAGATTGGGGGTATAGTCTATAAAGATTATTATATACACTGATGTGTGTATTCTCAGACGGTTGATTATTTTGTATTTTGTTTGTCCTTTATTTCTTCCACATGATATCCAATTAGCCATCCTATACCTGCTTGATCTTATCTAAAATGCTGCGACAATAACAAGCAATCTGTCATTTAGCAAAAAGTCTAAGCTTGTAGACATTCAAAGTTATAGATTTGTGTATTGATAACTAATACTTTTTCTTTTTTATTTTGCAGGAGTAGTTTTCATTTGTTGAGAAAAAATGAGAAATTACTGAGGGAGTTGAAGAACTTGGATTCACGGCAATGGTACGAGCGTCACTTTTAACTGCTTTTCTTTATGGTCAATTATTCCGCTGCTAGAATAAAGAGATGTTCAGTTGGTGTGCTTCATTGATAAACATTTGCTGGCATGTGTATTTTGTCTGTAATTTTTTTTATGAGGTGTTAACCTTAACTAAGGCCTACAAAGACAAAAAAATGCCATATATAAAATGTAGATTTAAACCCTTATAGATTTATATCCCATTCCCTTCACATCCAGTTTGTCTTTACTGCAGGAAAATGTTCTTTTGTGGGTGTTTTTTTTTTTTTTTTTTGCCACAATTAATTTTAGACTATGGGCAAGTAAGTAGGGAGGTTAAAAGGCTTGCACATGTACAAAGCTTTTGACTTTTTGAATTGTTCATTAATTAACCTGACGGCTGTTTTGTCTTGCAGCCGAGAGACACACAAAATTGCAGTGTTTTATGTAGCAGAAGGCCAAGAGGACAAACACTCCATACTCACCAACACAGCAGGCAGCCAAGCTTATGAAGACTTTGTTTCTGGCCTGGGGTGGGAGGTAAGAACAACTGTAAAGACATTAATCAAATAAACATGAAAACAATCCACTATGTTGTTAATAATTCTACACACTGCTGTTTTATTACATTTTTTTTAACTGTTTTGGAATAGGTGGATCTCACCACTCACTGTGGCTTCATGGGAGGTCTGCAGCGAAACCGCAGCACAGGCCAAACCACTCCGTATTACGCCACATCCACCACAGAAGTCATCTACCACGTCTCCACACGCATGCCTCATGATCAGGACCACAACCTCACCAAGAAGGTATTGCAAAAAAAAAACTGCTGTCTGACTATTTGATGGTACAATGTTTGTCCACTGACCCAGAGGCTGGTGGTTCAAATCCTGCTCTCACAGATACATACTGTTGTTGTGTCCTTGGGCAAGAACCTACACATGCCCCGGTCCCAGTGTCTGCGTTCAGTGGTGTATGAATGTGTTTCAATGGTTCTGATAAAGATTCATAAAGCGTTTTGAGTTCCTTAAACGAAAGCAACAATTGTAATTGCGGTTCTATGAATCTCAGATGACCACCAGAGGGCGGTGCTGAAAGCACAGAATGATTTCTTACACATGGTGTATATTTACTATGGAAATTTAGCCCAATCTAATCAAGAAAATCTCATGGGGAAAGTGCATAGGCCATAATATTTGTGGTTATGAATTCATGGGTTCACACACATCTGTTGATTTTTATATTGATTTGTATATACAAATATTGCATTAATTCTCTCTAACACATTTAATGTGCTGTGTGTGTGCGCTGCGTGTGTCAATGTGTACACCTACATCCCCCAGGCGCAAGCGCCCTGCACATGGCCATAATGTCCATTTAATCACATCATACTTCCTGCTTCTCGGCCTATCATGTCGCTTCAGGCTGCTGATTGGATTATCAGTGCCTGGTCTGACACCATTCGTCTCCCTGATCAGCTGATGGCCCCATCAAACACCCATGCTCTTGTACACACAGAATAGTTAACCCCACCTGACGCACACTCATGTCTGTGTCTTAAAAGACGTTCCTATTTATGGAAGGACTGAGAGGCTTCTATTATTTGCCAAAGAAGTTAAAGTGTCACACATACGCTGGCAGAAATCGTTCACTCGCTGGCAGAAATCATTCACTCTTCATATTCCTCCATAATATCTGCAGTGCTGCTTCAGCCCGTTACAGTGTTTGCGTAAATTTCTTCTCGTGTAGATAAAAAATATTTGGATTGTTCGTATTTTAATTTTAAGGTTGACTGAGACCAACTACTTGTGCATTAGAAGGCATTTTTGTCAACATGAAGGTTAATGACAAAGCTGTCAAGTCCACTGGCTGTTGCACCCTGAGTGAATGCTGTACACAGAACATTGGACTTAATCCCATCCGTCTTCCAGTCTATACTCAATCTTTTGGGCATATTTACTCCGTCTTGTCTCATCTCTGTCCCTCACTTACTCACTCCATCACCCCAGGGCCACATGTAGCACATACACACATACTATGAAGCCTTGGCTTTATGATGGATATTGACCATCCAGCCTGTGTACTGGCATTGATTTACAGTCGTGTATTTATATAGCCCACTCAATGTTTATTCTAGTACCTTGTGTTGATTTCTTCTGCTTCTTCTCTCTTTCAGCTCAGACACCTGGGCAATGATGAAGTCCATATTGTTTGGTCAGAACATTCCAGAGATTACCGACGAGGAATCATCCCCACAGAGTTTGGAGATGTGCTAATCATCATTTACCCAATGAAGAACCATATGTACTCCATCCACATACTTAAGAAACCAGAGGTATAATAAACACAATCTAATACATTTAAATGGCCGTCTAAAGCATAGACCGTAGAACAGTGGACTATAGGAATGTGACGTCACCCATAGCGTTTGGCTCCTGCCAAGCGAAGCCAATCGCGGCTAGCAATTAATAGCAGCTAAAGTGGAACCAGAGTCCATATTTGGAAATCCGAATGTGTATCCTGGTAACCACATGGACTAATCAGGAGCGAGGTTGTTAATGGTTTCCGCCCCTTGGTGGCAACGTGCGGCGCTAGCTGTCAATCAAACCTGTTGCTAACACGAGTGAAAACGGCCCCTGGAAAAAGAAGCACGTGATTGGTCAGTTATTATTGGTAATAACTTGATTTGTGAACAACCTAACAAGAAAAAAACAACAGGATCATGTAGAGTGTGTCAAAACGGACAATTTAGTTGCAAGATAGTGAGTTTGACCGAAGCAGTTTCAGAGTAAAGGGCACCAATGTCCCAACAGAAAGTGAATGGCAGCTCAGCTTGATGGAGCCTCCATGGATACTTCCTATTTGGAACGTGGCGGCTAGCAGGCTCCAATAGTCCACTGTTCTACAGTCTATGGTCTAAAGTATTTACATTTACTGTTATATATCGGACATATGGAACTTTTTCCTTTAATGAAAAACCTTAATAGACATTGCCTTCAAATCTTGGGCTCTGGTTAATGTTTCAGTCTAAAACACACAGACATTTATACCACAGCAACTACAGCATAACTCTATTTCGAAAGACTTAACACAATAAAATGCTGTTCTTTCTTTGTGACATAGATACCATAACACTAATGATATAACCGTATTCTGTTTCATTCATTCTGCAGGCCAAAATATTAAATTATCATAAATATAAAAACAAGCGAGATGAGATATTCTCTGGGTTGTGGTCTTGAAAGCACTGCACTCAGTCACAGAGGGCATGGTTTGGAGATCTGGTTCACAAATAAATTAAATAAAAGTCCTGACATTAATGGTTATGGTGGATTCCACTAGCAAACAATTGAATAAACCAGTTAACCAAAGCCTCAATCCAATAGTTCAATATTCCCCAAGAGTCAGCTGTTTATGGGAAGGCTTGGTTGAAACACATTTGCGTATTTAAATATGTATATCAACTGTTCTCTTTTCAAGGTGCCATTCTTTGGACCACTCTTTGATGGTGCTATAGTCGACATGAAGATTTTACCCACAATGGTCAGAGCCACAGCCATCAATGCCAGTCGAGCCTTGAAATCCCTCATTCCTCTCTATCAAAATTTGTATCCTTTTTAACCTGGTCTAAAACATTAATTATATCTTCTTGGTAAGTCTCTTTATTTTACTCCTAGTTAGTAAATGGCTTTGGCTTTTTTGTAGTTGAACTTGATGCATGTCTTTACAAGGTTAATAAGTGACAATAAAATTAGTGACTTGGGTAATGATAATATGATAATGAAAGATACTATTGTCATGCCGATGGAGGCTCTGGCAGGTGTGCACAGTCTGCCTGATCTATCATCTGATGATACTTCTGCTCAAATCTGACTGTCAACGCATGTCAATTGATTGTGTATCATTCTGAATTTAGTTCTACAAGTTATCAATCTGGACAGGCTCTCACCAAAAGCCATCGGGAAAATGCGTAACATCATGACGAACATTTGAACTGCGTCGCAAAAGCGGAACAAGCGGGAAAAAAAACGAGGAATCAAGAAATCCAATTGAGAGAAAAGCACAGACTACCTCCACATCCTCATATGCACAAAGCACTTCTATGTGCATGTTTTCAAAAGCAAAATAGTCTGTAAATGTGATGGAATAAGCCGCAGTATGTCCATCAGTGTCGATTGGTCAGTACACATCGGCCGGCTGAAACCCAACAGCGGGAGACAGTCCAGATGGATTCTCGAGAGTTTGTGAACTCACAAATATCGCGAGAATTCATATGGCCAGGTTAGGTCAATGATTGTCTGACAGTGTGTCTGACAAATGAGGGGCATTTGGCAGGGTTCTCACAAGTCATGGAAACCTGGGAAAAATGTGGCCATTTTCCATAGACAACTCTCCAGAAAGCATCTGGAACATATTTTGAAAAACACGTTTAATAATAATAGTAACAAATATAAATGCACAGACTTTATTGTGAGTGTATGTAAGACCAGAGCCTGAATTACACTACAATGTTACTTAAACAATAATTAATACCCCATGCACAGGGGTGCAGAGTGGCAGAGTGGCTAGAGCTTCTGCCTCCCAATAAGGAGTTTTTGGGTTCGAATCCCAGACCACCCCAACATCACACGATCTCTCTGGGTGGTGTCTGCATGTCCTGAGAACTGTGGGTTCTCTCCGGGTTCTCCGGCATCCTCCCACCGTCCAAAGACATGACTGTGTAGCGAATAAATGTGAGAGTAAATGGTTGTCTGTCCTTCTCCGTGTCTCTGTGTTAGTCCTGTGACGAGTTGGCCACTGTCCAGGATGTACCCCGCCTAAAGTCGAAAGTCACTGGGATAGGCTCCAGTCACCCGCGACGGTAGAAAATGAATGAATGAATGAATAATACCCCATGCATTGTTAATACCACAGAACATCTGTTTTGCATCAAAAACATAATCTAAAATATAGTAAGTTACACATTTATTATGCAACATTTCTTGGGGGAGGACACCCCCCAATCCTCCCATCACTTTTCAAACCTTGCCTGCCAGGGAGTGCCTTTCTGCATGTGTTCCCTATCTAATTCTTTGTATTTTTCTTGTCTTTAATTTTTTTTGGCTAAATGCAATTTCAGGGAATAATGTTCCTTTTTGTATGATTTTGTATTAATTGAGAACTAGACCAGATTTATATTGGTAATAATTTATAGGAAAAAATGATAATGTCTTTGTAGACTTTGCAATTCATAGTCTAAAAATGTGCTAGAAAAGCCTAGTAAAATAAGTGTTATATGCCTGCTACGATCGGTGCACTGTTCATTGTTATGTTGCAGACCGACATCGAGTTACATATAATACAGTCCAACACACTGACTTACTCATGATTACCATCTCTTTTTATATCTTTTATCTTGTAGTTACTAACTAAAAGTTCCTGATGTGTGGAGATTCTTGAACATACTTATCCCACGTGTTCTTTAGGTCCTGCTCAGGCCGCTCTGAGTGTGAGACTTGTGTGTCTCGGTTATGGTCCTGTCCACGTGCTGGGCTGCACACATACAGTGGTCAGTGTCTTTAAAGGTGTTTGTGTGTGGCTGCCCGTGTCCTGGTGTGTATTGATTGGTAGTAGCAGCAGGTCGATGTTTCTGACAGGCTGAATTACAGTAATCAGTCATTATTGACTCTCCATCTCAGAGCTACACACCTCTGTACTCCACTCTTCAGTCACTCCAGCGCTCCCTTTCCTGTGTCCTATTACTGTCACTTTTACCTCTCTCCCTCTTTCTTCCCTCTGGCTCTGTGTGTCAGACATCCCTGTCTCATTGTGCTATGTTTTTCTCGTCTTAGTCTTGTGCACATAGACTTTACATTATCATCTTCATCTTTCTGTCCAATTTTGTGCCTGTTTAGACTCTTCTGTCTCTTTAACAGCCCCATTCTTATCTCAATGCCACTCTGTTTTTCTCTTTATCAGATGTCTGGTTTATGTCTTCAGAGATAACTTTACTTTGTTTTTCATTCAGTTTTTGCTTCCATGGTCTTCATTCATGTCTTTCTGTAAAGTGAAACAAGGTTTTTTAGAGATGTGTCCACAAATTTAAAGGGCAAGATAAACAATCTATTAGAATTGTTATTGTTAGAGACATGGCCCATGCTCTTTACTTGTTAATATACTGCACATTTGTGATTTTGAAATGGTACTTTTATACTGTATTTTTTAATCTCATCTATTTATTTTATATGCAATGGAACTACAACTATGAGCTGCTCAATGAAATGTTATGCTCAAGTGACCTAAATTTGTTTTGGAATATCAGTTTTGGGCTATGCGAGTTAAAGGTTGTCAGACAGCCCCTGTGCTGAGGCCACTCAACTACTTACAAAAGCAGCATGACTATGTGCCTTGATGGTTGGACACAGAGGTTTGTGGGGGATAAGTTGGCAGGCCTAAGTGTGTCATTGGTTAACTGGCATTTTTGTCTTCCCCTGCTCCCTCATTTTTGTCTCCGTGGCCCTCAGGGCAGTCCATCTGCCTTTTCTCTTTCTCTGATCTTTCATTCACCATGACTACAACCATCCAAAATCTCTCGAGCACACATGGAGGCATACACACTACACAGAGAGGGTGCCAGGCTGCTGGGGCAGTTGTTTGTAAGCACAGATCTATCTTGCATATCAACTCTCTGCAGCAAGAAAAGCAAGCCAAGACTTTCAACAGAGACTGATATTAAACGTGTAAATGTGTATTACACCAATTTGCTACATCACCATCAAGTTTCTGTCTGCAAAGTAAGTAAAGAAAAAGTAGAGTAGAAAAATAGTAGTAGAAAGGTTACAAGATTACTTGGAGTACTAATTTGTTGTTACTGTAAACATGCAAGTAACAACTTGCATTACAATACTGTTTATACATCAGAAATATTACACAATTTAAGATATATTTACAGAGGAATTTGTTACTTTTTTTCCTTTTATTATGATACTAATTTTTTGGTTTTGTTCTTTTCATTAAATTAATATTTATTTATTAATGTTAATGTAATATGTATTTAAGCAAAATAAATTTAAAGTTTAGCACAGTGCCTGGAAAAGTGCAGTGCAGTCTTGCTTCCCGATGTCCTTCAGTCTGTCACAGCGATCTGTCACCAGCTTGGGCAAAGGTTCACCTGTGAGTCTGTGCCACAGCTGCCTGGCCATCTGACGGACATATGACTGTATACAGAGTGAATATTTGTGCGAGAGGATATGCACGGGTTTGTGTGTGTGGCCAGCCTCCATCTGCTCTCGGGTGATTGTGCTTCTGGGGAACAATGTTGGAAAGATGCTAAGCTCCTCTACACTCGCACACACACTCACATACACACACACACAGATCCTTCCACTCTGCCAGCCAGTGTTGATGGGCATTAGCGTCCACTTTATGTCATCCATTGGTTTACATGTATGTATTTCATGGTGCCTGTGTTGTACCTGTATGTTTGACTCTTTGGATTAGAGTGTTTTGTCGTGTTTGGTTGCTCTGTTGTGTGCGCGGGACATCCCCTCTAGTTGTTGATTGGCAGAGATAGCTGTGCTGAGGCTGGGGTCAGCATATGGCCCGGTGTGATAGCAGTGCTGTGGTTGTGCGTGTGTGTTTTATGGGCTTGTGTGTGTCTCTCTTTCACACTCTGTTCCCACTGAAATGATGGCAGCTCTGGGCATGTAGTGCTATTATCCCCCATATCCACACACACATAGACACACAGTGAGGGAGCAGCCAAACGCCTACCGGCCTGCCTGGCCTTTCTGTGCCAGGCCCCACAATAGGCTCCATTGTCCAAGTCAGGCTACAATCTGCAGTGTGTGACAAGGAGTGTGTCCCTCACCACAGTAAAAAGGTGAGGGCGCAACCTTACAAATTGAAGACATTTTGTTATTGGTGATGCTAAAATGGGGTCATGGTATCCTTTATCCTCTGCGCCACCTATTCTCTGTGGAAGGAGCACCTCTTCTGACTTTGCTGCGGTGCAAGTGTGGGCTCCGACAACTGTAGCGAAATGAGATAAAGCTGGTTTTCTGAAGCAAATTCATAACTTTGCCTTTGCGTATTATAAATAATGAGAAATGTAATTGTTGAATCAATATGACATTTAGATATCTGTTGCTTAAACACATAACTAGATTCCGGTTAAGTGAATGACATTGTGAACACAGGCAGAAGGAGGTGCTTAAGTTTAATTGTTTCCCGTCGGGGAAATGTAGGAAATGAAAAGGCCGGGGTGAGGAGGAGGGTCACTGTTAATCTGTTCTTGGTCTCCTTTGGGAATTGTGTCTGTGGTACTGTTTGCGCGGTTTGCTGGATTTCTGTGTCACAATTACATTCAAGTGACATTCTGCATTAGAGTGAGCATAGTTCTACATGAATGTGCATAGTTTACAGTAAGTTAAAAAAAGATCCTTGCTGTCTGTATACATTACTGTTTTATAGGTTGTATACCTATTGGTGCTACAGGAGCTGTTCATTTTCCTACATTCTAAGTTTAATTTCTTGTTTGTTGTAAAAAGGCATCTTAAAGTCTACTTTATGCAAAATAGCTCTACTATTTTACATTTGTAATTTAGTGTATATTGTTTCATGTTCTAGATGCTGCTTTTCCTCATAGATAAATCAGAGGGAAAATGAGTGAGTGAAAATGATTATGCCCGATGCAGTTCATTTTGGTCTAATTTTCGGCATGTATGATCCTCGTAATGACTTGTGTATGTGTCAGTTTGTGTCTCCCCGTGCGGACACATGAGCTAGAGCCATCAGCGTCTTCAGCGCACCTTCCTCAGCTCGGACCCCCTGCCGACCAGTAAACAAGCTAATCTGCAGTGTGTCGCCGCTTATGCGTCCCAGAACATGGATGCACTTTGCCGGGTTGCCCATCTGAATGTAAGCATTTTCGAGTGATGAGCTGTTTAAGATTCGGCCAGGGCGATCACAGGCGCCCAAGTCTAGTGTGTAGTGTGAGCCGTATTTGTACCCAGCACTTTTCATTTATAAAAAAGATAATTAGGGTTTTCTAGATTTATTGCTTAATAAAAAAACAAGATTATTCAGGTCACAATATAATTGTAAGAACTTAATAATAATTGTGGCTTTTTTTAGAAGCAAAATTAAGTATTTTTAATTCAAAGTAAAGTCCAAAAAATGCATCTTAATATTACGTTTATTTGACTGTTTTCGTCACGTAAACTTCACAAAGTTATAGTTCATAAATGTCCCAAACTTGAGGAATAGTAATGTGTTAAACAATGTGAATTATGAAATACTAAAGATTTCACTGTTGTTTGGTCATAATTGCTTTTTCAGACAAGTGTAAAACAAAAAAATTATATTGTGATTGTATATCCCTAGAGATAAATGTACAAAAAAAAATCTGTCCAATCAATTTATCATTTCACAAAACGATGCATTTAAAATGATCATGTTCAGAATTTGATGAAATATTATGGCCAACATGAAAAGCATCAGTACCAATACAAGTTGATTGCTTTCTTGAAATCTATGTCGCCTTTAATTACGTAGTTATTTTTTGTTAAAATAAAACATAATTATAAATAACATTATTAATACTGTGTTACATTATAAACTACTGATTCTGATTTGTGTATTTAAAAAGGATATTGAAGAGTATTAGAACTTTGGAATACTGGCAAAATAGACATTTTATTCTTCTCATAGCTATACCTTGCATCTATGCGTTGAGCAAATATTATTTTATAGCCTTGAGAGAAGAATAAAATAAATCTATCTAATCTATTATTATTACAACGGTTGTGCCCTGCGAGTATTAGTGAATTGTGCTGGCTGCTTCAGGGTGCAGCAGTTGCGGTGTGATGTGTTTTCAACAAATCAAGGTGAACTGGTGAAAAAGTGGTAATTAGAATTTCAAGACTTTTTTCCTTTCATTTCAGAATTGGTTTAAAGAGCTGATAAATGGTGTTAAACGTGATTGTGCCAGCGTGTGCACTTGCCCCTAACAATAACAACTGCATCAGAGTGACATATCTGTGTCCCCATCTCGGCCGTACGTGGACACACACGTGTGGTCTTAATGAAATCACAAAGCCTCCATATCATTGCTATCACAGAAAGATATAAACCCATTAGCTTGTTCCTTTGGGCATGAACGCACACACACAGGTTTATCATTGCACGCTGTAAAGCTTTTCCAATTGTATTATCCCTCTGATGTCCCCTTCTCTTTTGTCTGTTCCAATGCCCGAGGTGCAGAGGACAGATAGGCTGGACCTCAGTGCGCTGGGGAGATGCGGACCGAGATACAGCAAATATGAAAGGCAAAGTATCTTTTACAACTAGTGTAGTTTTAATGCCATATGACTTTTACAATATGGTTTTGCCGCCACAAACTGTGGAAAATATGTAAAATTGAATTTAATACACATGTAATTTTATTTTAATATCATAATTGTGTTATAACATAATGACATGTGTCCCTTTATAACCCAAAATAAATTGTAAATACATGTAGTTACCGTTACAGAAACAACTAAATTACATAGATGAGTTCATAATTGGTATGTTGGTAACAAATTAGTTGTCTCTTTAAAGTATCAGCATAAGGAACAGTGATGTGCAATGTCTTTTCCTAATCACTGACAACACAACGCCTCTACTTCAAACTAATACATGGCATTATATGCAGGGCTGCTTCAAAGACAACTTCTGCTTGAGGGGTCTCACTCGACCATTATTGATCTGCTCTCACAAGCTTTATAGTGGCCGTCAATACTCCCATTTGTATGCAGTTAGCACAGAGCCACTTGTCACTGACATTAACTTCGACAGGAGTTTTGTGATTATTTTAGGATAAGATACAACTTTATTTATTTTACTGAGAGGAAAATCACTTATTCAGGCCTCTTTTAATACATTTTAATTGTAAAGTGCAGTTGACAAGAAAGTGTGGATATTAGCAAATCTCAGCTAATCAAACCTGGATGAAAGCACTTGGTTATATCTGTGTTGCAAATAAGACAATATAAGACAATAAGACAGACAAACTTAAGAATGTTTCCTTCCTATCTAAGGAAAATAATTCATTAGTCTTTAAATAGCATCTTCTAATGCGCTCCTTTCCAATTATCGAAATGTAAATAAATGAACTAATTTAGTAATTGATGAAAACATGCATGAATGTCTTCACACAGACATGTATATTGTTTTTAGCAGTATGTATTTCCTTACAATCAAATATACTAAGAATCCAAGTCTGCATATGAATCTGTGAATACACTAAACATCATATAATGTCTTGTTGAATATATGTTAAATATTCAAACCCACACGACAGCCCTGTTCGCCCGACCCCTAATGAGCTAACAAGCTCCCTTCTGCTCCTCCTGCTTCTCCCGCTCGCTCGGTCTCAAGTGATCGCAGGAGTCGAACATCAGCACAATGAAGAGCTCTGCGGGAGAGTGAGGGACAGAAAGCCTCTGAAATGGACCAGGGACGACACCAACGTGCTCTCCACTCTTTTCAACCGCGCCAAGAAAATGAGTTTCTGACTTCACACAAAAGAACCTCTTTATATTTGCCCGTTCTGTCCACCTCTAGACACCAATGCGGCTCCGTCTCCTCTCTCTCTGACACTCTCCCTTTATAATCTTTCCCTTTTCTCTCCCAGAAAGCGAGACATTTTTCTGCTAATGACTTAATAAGAGGGCCCATCTGAAATTCAATTACAGCACATTTCATTGCTACCATTTGGACGGACCACAGGGAGAGGGAATGAGGTGGAGGTGTCAGTGAGACAGAACAAGCTGCCTTTTTTTTAACCTTTTATATATGATTTTATTTGTGTAGAATGGCTTATACAAGATGTTTACCAAAGATGTCTTATATGGTTGCCAAATATGATGTCTCCTAGGTCAAGTTAAAAAAAAAAACAACAACAGAAAAACATAGTATAAATATTCAATTCAATCACTGAAGTTATTTTAGGGCTTAATCAGTCAAGCTTGGATTGGTTGCAAATCGTTCTTAAGTCCACACAGTGTCTTTCTGGTAAGCTGCAACAGAAGGATATAATCAAGAATTTATTGTTAGACAAAATTTTCTATTGTCTTTGGCAAGTCTACATCAATAAGAAGCCTCAAAATAACTACAGAGGGAACACTTAGTAAAATAATGGCAGTCGAATTGGTTTATTAATGCCATATATTCTAATTTAAGTGTTGTAACAATGCAAAAAAGAAAAACGACTAGATTTTGATACTAAGGAAAAGGCTTGATACCGATTTCCGTGGATCGACTGATTCTCAACCCAAAGAAATATTTTCTATGGTCTTATTGTTTAAGATTTCAGTAAGGCAATTCTTAAACTATTTGGAAAAGGTCCAATTCAGTCCTGTTGTGTGATTTATTTATTTATTCTTTTTTTTTTTGTACTATCGATGCTTGTTCTGATCAAATGAGTATCTACGTTTGATACGAGTTTAAGTATCTATTAGAATCGGGTTATTGACTTTCTTTGTACAACCATAGAATACATAGAAAAGGTTATAGATGTTGTTGTCGTATTTCTCTAATCGTGCCAAAGTTATCAAAGTTAGTGCTTCTTGTGTTTTGTGTTGCCGCTCAGCGTGAGTTTGTGTTTGCGCCGCAGTGACACAGGGCCACATGCAGAAAGCCCACGCTGGGAAGAAGAAAGAGCGGACAGACAAAGGAAATAGACAGTGGAAAAGGAACAAAAACTCCAGTCATTTATCCCAGCTGTGCTACAATATCTATTTATTTACTTTCTGCTCAATATTAGTCTCTGCTACTGGAGTTCTTCTGACCTCCTACGTTTGTTCTCAGATGGACTGTGGACGGCAGGCAGAGTTTGTAGAAGTGATTAATGCTTTAAAAAATGGGAAAATATAGATTAAGATTTGGTACAGGTGGGTAATTTTACAGTCTATTCCCTATTTTGTCATAGTTCATTTAAAATCCACATATTTACACTTAAATCAATTGGATACGAAGTAACTAAATAATAGTGAGAATTCAATATCATTTCAATTCAACCATTTATGAGACACTGTTAATAGCAAGTCTTTGGTCAATAATTGGGAATAATTGTAAATTGTGATATTTCTTCTCACAATAATTGTAACGTTAACACTTTCATGAAATTGGTTAAAGCAGTTTGTTTTAACATACATTTGTATTTGTTATTTTTCATTTATTTATTTTATTTTTTCAGTACTTACATTTTAAACACAAAATGTAACACCCAGAGAGAAAAAAAAAAAGAAAAGAAAAAGCCCACAAGTAACACAAGACATCCAATACAAGTCACGGAACATTTTGTACAGCATATAACTCCCATTTGGTCCAAAGTCCATCTTCAAGTTAACTTCGTATCTTCCCATTTTTCTAAAGCCTGCTACTATGTCAGTCCAGTTTTGGATTGTTGGGTTGGTTTGTGTCATTTTTTCATAATGGCATTTTTCCTTGCAAACATTTATTTGGCTTTTATTAATTTTGTTCTTCATGATTGCTTTTCAAAGTACTTAAATTTAAATAGCATTTTTCTCTTTTTCTCTTCCCACCTCTGCTGCTTCACACTAAAACAACAGCACAGCACTGTTCGGAAATGACTAATTGTTTCCCCTAATTGCGTGGCAGCCTGGCGCACATGGAGGAGTCAGAGGCGAAAGTGCGATGCAGGGGAGCTGGAGCAGGAAAAGGCGAGCAGAGTCATCACATGGCGCCGCGGCGTGACGGCTGCTGAGACTGTTGCTCTTCCCCTGCCTCATCCTCCGGCCGACATACTGAGATTCTCACTCTGATTTACAAGTCAGTCCCTGTCTTCCGCTCACTGTATCGCGCTTGCTTTGCACCTCCAAAGCTCCTCATTTCCTTCATATGCCACTGTGATTTACAAAGTGCTAAATGAAGAGAAAATTGCTATTTTTACTTTGCTCAGATTGATGAGTTAAACTAGAATTGTCACTTTCATAGAAAATGCTTGGACATTGCATATTACCATAACATAAACAGATAACCACATTATTTTAATGTGTTTTTCACACAAAAAACATTTTAAATAATGTTTAAAGAAATTAAACTAACTTGTCTTGCAGCGTTATTGTTTACTTCACACAGGACTTGATACAAATTTGACAAATTATATTTAGAAAATGTTTAAATATTTTTTCAGAGCTCCTTTTACAGATTTTTAAAATGCTGTGTAAGAGTTTTATTTTACATATTATTACTTATCATATAAGCACACAGCTAACCGTGCAAGTTATTTTATTGTGTTTGTCATGCCAAAAACAAACATTTAAAGATTTAAACTAAACCGACTTTTGCAGCCTTGTTGTTTATATAGAATTGTGTATAAATATGTTTTGAAGATTAAAGCAGAAGTTGCTCTGAAACTGTATTCAATTACATATAGAATAAATATAAATAATTTCTATCCACCTCTTCAAAAATACTAATATTTGAATATTTGCATCCTACTTTCACTGCAGTCCTGTTTTTTCCCAGACTTCTTGATAATTCAGTCTGTCCTTTCCCTTTAAAGGAGCCATACTGTTGTTGTTATTATCATTGTCTCTAACTGGATCAGTTACCATTAGACCTGAACCTCTCTCCTTCTGAGACCCATAGACTGCCGCTGTAACCCAATAGAAAACCCATGGGTGCTGTTGCAGATGGCTGGCCCATTCACTACACAGGGCCACGCACTGAGGCACAAACACACAGATTTCATTCTGAAGATTCATTGGCCTAATCCCATTTAAACAGGGAGACATGCACTTACATAGACAGTCGGCCATAAAGCTCATTCACTACCATTTCTGGGGCCCAGCCTTATCAAATACAGATGCATGCAGCCATTGAAAACCTCTGTTATTGTAGCAAATGGCTTTACTATTGGGAGCTAATGGGCCAGAGTTATGTGTGTGCGTTCAACAGCTGTCATTAAGGCTGGATATATAGATAAGAATAAGAGCATGGACCATGAAAGTCATGCGGGTTATAAAAACAAATAATGATGCTCCTGTCACAGCTAGGAAAACTGTTATGTCTTATGTTGGTTGGTTATATTTAGTTTACTTTTTCCGATACCTTTGTTAGGGTTAGGTTTTTGCTATGGACAATAGATGATATTATTAGTTATTTAGTATAGATCTTTTAAAAGGCTCTATTAGGATGTCCAGAATGGAGGTGACTGGATGCAAAAATATACTGTAAGAGAAGGTACTTCATTGTCACTTTATATGGTATTTACTCACAAAACACAGGGAAACAAAAACACATACAGCACATAAAACATATTTTCAATGATTGATTGACGTCAGATATAGAAAGTCATAGGTAAGTCTTTATAACAAATGATCGAATATTCAGGATTTGCTTTTCAATTACAAAGGATGGGAAAAAATTAGGGCTGCAACTAACAATAATTTTGGTAATAGATTAGTGATTATTCCTTCGATTGATCAATTAGTTGTTTAGACCCTTGAATATGAGAATTGTTCTAAATTTTACCCAGACAAAGCTGAAGTGAAAGCGTTTGATGACAAAACACTATTTACATGTTTTCTGTGTGTTTTTGTGTGATTCCTGCTCTGTAGGAGTCAGAAAACCTCTTCTTTCAGCTCATAGAATGTTTTAGAGTCAGTGTATTGACCAGTTAACGATTACTCGATTATTTAATTAGTTGACAACCATCGCTATAATCAATTAGTTGCGATTAATTAATTACCTTGTTGCAGCCCTAGGAAAAAAAATTTCTCAAAAATGTATTTGTGTACATAATTTGTGGTAATGTGTGTAACATATTTGTTGATAAAATTAACAATAATTGTGAGACCAATATTTCTGCAAGTATTTGTCCAGTAAAACCTAAAAATCAGACTTTTAGTGTTCAACGTCTCTGGTGTTATAATCTACTAAATAAACAAATCATGGCTCTGGTATCACTCATATGTATCTGAATGGTTATTTTTCATATTTTGTAATGTTCCGAGATGAATCAAAAATTCTAAATTGAGATCACATAGTCGCCTTCATTTCAGACTTCAGAATAAATTTGTTTACAAACTTTTAAAGGATCTTGTGACTTGGACTATATTCTGATGGAGACATTTTCTTTGACATTCTCTTAAATGGGAAAAGATCGATTTTCTTCTACAGTTTAACTGTAATGTCACTTTCTCCATCTTGTAATCTTTCTTGCCTTTTCATTTTATATTTTGTCACCTTAACCTTTGACATCAGCTATGAGGAGCGCACTCGATACCTTGAAACTATTGTGCAGCATCACCAGGAACCCACGACCTTCGAGGATTACGCTGCTCGAGTCTACAGCCCAGCTCCATGCACACACTTGCCTTCTGATACAGGTACAGCCAAAATGTGTTATCAGAAGTCTATTAAATGTGGACAAATCTAAAGTTAAACAAACCTGGTAATCATGTTTATGGTTAATTAGTGTAATATTGTGTAGTATAATATGTCAGTGTGTCGTTCACCAAAACAAACAGCACACATTTTCTGCATAATGAGGTTAAAGAGTGTTGCCGTGACGACTGCTGAGGTGTGACTGTCTAAACGTGTGCGTGTAATTGACATCCTGCCGCTTGTCTGAAGCTAATGTGCCTCAAATAATATTGACAATAACTACCATAAAATCATCATCTTGCCTTGAGGCTGAATAACATAACATGCAAAATACAGATTGCTGTTATTGTGTTGTTCAGCTCCAAAAACATTTCAGAGCCCAGAATCAAAATTATGCTCCATAAATTGGACTACAATTACCATTATCTTTTGATTCTGTGCTCTCAAATCATGTAAAAGACTGCTTTTTTGTCTCCCTCCCTCAAGTTAACTCACAGGTCCCTTAACTTAACCACACAATGAATAGCCATTTTTGTATTTTCTTTTTTTGCCCTTTTTTTTTATCTAACCTTAAACTCCCCATTTTATTTATTTAATTTCTGTTTATTTTCCCCATGTCCCCCCATCCCTTAGATCGTAATGTCTCACTTGCCTATTGCTAAGAAGGTAAGCCTGGTCACATGATTGACACTCCCTGTTCTGATTGGTTTTTGCCACTGACATTTTCTGCCTAACCATTGCTTGTATCTAATATCTCCTCGTACTGTGTCTATGTTTTCTGACCCCGTGTTTCCTCTTCTGTGATTCTGTGATTTCTAAAGTCTCAGAGCACATTTCTGATGATGTAAAGGAAATTTTCACTCCATTTGTTTGTGCAATTTGGTTGGTCATACCTCTAATTGTGTTTTTACAGAATTCACACATAGAAACACATATAATTGAAGCTTAATCTAAATTGCACTTATGGGGCTGAGATTTCCTTCATATAACAAAGTTTACTTGATGTCACCAACTTGTTTCATTAACATGCATTGTGAGACACTGATGTGGTGGAACTAACATTTAACCTTTTGTACGCTCCTGTCCTCCTCGATGTCTTATGAATATATGTTGACTTAATGCCACATGTAGCTTTGTAGTTTCATTAAAAATACATATATATATCATTATTTAAGGCAAACCAATTGGCATTTGTTTTAAGAAAATCAATAGCTTTTGTGTTGAAATTATTGACTTTTTGTTTGAATAAAAACAGTATGATTGATTAACTTTATATTTTGATAGGATGAGCATGAATCTTAACCACCTAAACACGTTAAAAGCAGTTATTTATAGTGCAGTATTTGCGTCTTTGATTTACGGTCTGTGTGTACAATGTATTTTTATGTTTAACATGTCTCTCTTAGTTATGTAGAATTATTTTTCCAGATAATGCTTCTCTCTTTTTTCATAATAATTCATGTTTTTGTCTTTCTATGTCTTTCCATGCTTCATTCTTCCACTGTTGTGCAGAGGAGCATAGTGCTATGTACCTCATGGTTCCTAAACCACTAGACAGTTTGAACCTGCTAAGGGTGAAGGGCAAAGGCCTCAAGCAGAAGGTCCTTCATGCTAGCTGTGAATGGTAATGCCTAGATCCCAGAATTGTAGCTCATAGACTCATAGTGTTGATAGAGCTAAATCATGCTGCTGATGTGGGCTGGATTCATCATAGATATGAATCAAGGTTACTTTATTTGTAACAGAAGGTACATTTTATTTGAGTCAGTTAGTCATTCATTAATTCATTCACATAGAGTGCATCTGCATCTGTATAAAAATCACCATCATATCATCAATTTGGTTTATGTCTGGACAATATACAACACTTTACTTAGACGGCATCTGTTGTGTCTCTAGCTGTTGTTTCTTGCATTAGAAGGTGTTAGACGATTGATGTTCAGTGTATTTGAGTACTTTTTAATGAGGACATGTACAGTCTCCGGGGAATAAACAGGAGGTCTCACTTAAAGGTGTCAATATAGGGTTTTTATATGGTGTAGACTGAAACTAGTTTAGAGACTTTTCAATCAATTCAATGCTCTCTATTTAGTTCTGACTCCAATTGGTTAATCTTAATCTTGCCTCTTTCTAGTCTTGAAGTTTATGTTTATGGTAACCCCTATTTCACCCCATGCTTGGACCAGGATCCATTATGACTCAGCAGTCTATTTAATGTGACTAATGTTCACTTAGTTTAGTTTAATATACATTTTGAAACCACTTTAGATCCCTTTCCTTCCCCTCATATCTCATGTGCTGTGTTATGGGTCTTTCTAGAATATGAATATATGGAATTCATTGATAATAACTGTCAATCTCCTTGTCTGTTCACTCAAACCCTTACCCTCCCGTCAGGCTCCTGCCTCGAGATTCTTCGGGGAGAAAGTCCGGCTCTTGGGGAGGCCGGGAGCGACTCGGCGTCCCCCATGTCTCCCAGGACTAGCAAGAGTCGCATGTCCATGAAGCTACGTCGCTCATCTGGGTCTGCCAACAAGACCTAAGACTTTCACTTCAACACAAAATATAGTCATCTTAATTGCAACACAATTAAGAAAAATAGAGCTTGTGTTATATATTTCCTATCATATCCCACAATGTACTGAAAGACACTTATCGAATTGTGGTCAATGCTGTTATTTTTGCTATCTATTCTCAGCAATGCCTTTGAAAAAGAAAATGGCTGGAGTATTACTTCATGTCCCTAGCCTTGTAAGAGAAAACACAGGTGCTGCGTAGAGGCTGTATATTTGTAACATAGTTGGACAGGGATGTACAAACAAAAGCTGAATTTTGATAGAAAAGAAATTAGATTGTTCCAAAAGCACCATAGATATAGTGACAAAGTCTATTTTTATGGTCAGTTCTGTAAAAGGGGGTTCTGGGTTGTATTGGCACTGAAATGTAAATGATTATATTGCTCATAGATGAAATGTTAAACTGAAGTTATGGCTTCTGAAATGCCAAAAATATTTCTCAGACAGATCACCGAGCTGAAAGTGCTGTTTTAAAAGACTGTTGAAACAGATCAAAAAGCGAGCACTTGTTACACATTTATTTAGCTGAGTATTTATACCTAAGAAGCACTGATATCACTGCATTTTCTTTCTTTTTTTTCCCGTTACACTTTTTTACTTGACTGAAGTGTTGACCGAGCAAGTGGCTGTTTTTGTTTTATTTGATGCGAAAGAACCGCAGCTATGTTTCCTTAGTCAGAATTGAAATACATGTACTCTGTATATCTATATATGTTTGAGTGTAAATCTATATACTGTAAAATAGATGGATATAAGTAGGTGTACAGTGAGAGAAGGCTACTTATGTATATACTGTTTTATGAGCATTGCTGCCAAAACCAAATTGTGGTCTTGGCTTTAGACCACATCTTCTAAACATGGACTGACACTACGAGTTTAAACTCCCAATAGCTTAGTAAAAACTGTAATTTGTTAATGTTGTTGTGTTAATAATGTTAATAACACAGCCTGAGACCGTATAGTGCACATCATTTAACAATTAATTAGCCAGACCAATATTCAGAAATCACTTTTTAAAGGTTTTTCTGGCTTGAAGACAGGCAAGTGTCACACAGGACAGTTGTAGTGTGAAATGGAGGGAGAGGCTTATAGACCTTCGAACCCATGACGCCGTGGTGGTAGCTCAGATCAGAAATATTACAGTATTGTTGTCCAGATTCAGTCTAGGAGTCTCTCCCTCAACACTCTAAACGTTTTTATATTGTTATATTTCTAATGCAAAGGCTGTGGTATTAAGTGTCTCATTTAACAACTCCTTATCATAACTGCTGCTTTTGTTTGCAACCCACTTGTGTTTTTGTTACACATGTACTTTTAACCATATCTAGAAGAAAGGGACTTAAACTTTTGTACTCCACTTTACTCTGATCATATTGGAACTTTGTTTTATCACTATTTTTTGTTGTCATGTGTCCCTATAAATTGTCACTGATCGTTATGTTATGTTAAAGAAGATTGTGCAGTCTGCTCTTGTTGGCCCTATATTTGGTCAAACATGTGCTGTAGCTGTCCAAATTGGGCTAATAATGCTGTATATTGACAAACACAGTCAAAACTTCATCACAGCTTAACCTTTGATTCGCCTCCTGTTTTGAGGTCTCATGCTCTCACCGTCTGTCAGTTTTCTTTTGCAGTGTCAACATCAGGATATTGTCCAGAAAACTATTCAGGTTATGCACTTCCTATAGTCACATACATACAATCATAATTATTTAGAGGCTTAAAATATTGAGTGCTGAATCTGCAGTGTAAGCATTCAATATTTTAAGCTGATGTACTGTTCTTTTTTTTTCTTAATTTGTGTCCACCTACATTGATGCAGTAAATGCAAATATGGCTTTAAAAGCGACATGTTTTCTCTGTAGGTTTATGCACAACTTAAAAAAGAAAAAAAATAATAATAATAATATAGAAAATACAGTTTTACGTAAGTAGTAATTTGTGGTGAAGCGGCTGTAACTTGACTGTACTGTCCACTGCATGAGCCTACAGCGCTAAGTGCATGTGTTTGACCCTGTGACAGCTGTACCACACACAAGCGCATGACCACACTCATAGTGTTACTGACAAACCAACAGTGTGTAAACTACACATTCAGAGAAATTGTGTGATAACGGTTGACAATAAAGCTTCAATAAATAACAAAAAGTGTCCAGACATTCTCAAAATTAGCTTGTTTATTGATACTCTACATTTACATTTACAAAATCATTATTCTTTTGAAAGTCATGTTTAGGCTTTATAAAAAGGATAAAGCAAATACAGTATGTCAAGGTTTCAGGATAGTTGTAATTATGCATTATGAAATAATTAACAATATATACATATTTCATTTTTTTATTAAATTATGTGATACAAGCAAACCCCTATTGTTTATCTGATCTATTTTTATAAGGTAAATATAAACTGGCCATTATAACCAATGACGATTTCTGAAGGACACTCTTCAATGTAATTTTACCCCAAATATGATGCATTTGTAGTTGACCAGAAAATAATGTAATATAAGTACACTGCTTGAGCATTAAGAAAATGTGATTTTGTTACCACAATGGACTTTGACCATGGTAATTACATAAAATCAGTGTTTTTGTACTAACTAGTCCTTCCTTCACTAAACTTCTCTCTAGCTTTTATTTAGCTGCATCTTGCAGCTAATTAGCTGTTGTGACCCAATTTGTTTGTGCTATCAAAGACATGGACAGGGCTTTGTGGAGTCAAGCGCGAGCTTCACTTCAGCACCGTGGACAGCTCCGATCAAAGCGGGTCTATAAGTTTATAAATACTGTTCAACCTAAAACAAACTGTTGTTGCGAAAGGCACCGTGCATAGAACGCGATCCTCACCTGTATATAATTAATATTATTATTTTTAAATCAAATAGACCGACATTTGCGGTTTGTTTACGTGTTCCGTGGAGGTTCACGGGCGCACGCTCATCTGCAGCAGCATCACATGCCGGTCCTCCGCGGTGTGAGTCTTGTTGATGTGTCTTAGCCCGGGGGAGCCGAAGAACGTGGACGGACACTGTTTACTTGAGAACAAGTGCTGTGCGTCCTGCTCGCTGTCTCCGCTGCTCTCGGTGTCTCTGTGCGCGTGAAACATGTCTCCGCCCGCCACACCTGCTAATGTCCCGACTAAAAGCTCGTCCCGCATACTGTGCCAGATACGGTGCTTGTCTCTTATTTCGGCGGAAGGGAAACGTGCGCCGCAGATGTGACACAGAAACACTTGGCTGTCTCGCGCTTGGCTGTATGTTGTCAGCGGTGGCTCGTGTGCTGCGAGGTGTTTCTTGAGGTACGCTTGACGCCGAAACTTCTTCCCGCAGCAGCGACACTCGTACAGTTCCTCCTCTTGTAAACTTTGGACAAACGGTAACGGCAGGTTCGAGGGAGGGCTGTCCGCCGCTCTCACGTGTTGCTGCTCCGCGTGGGCCCGGTAGTGAGGGTGTATAGTGGGTGGGGGGCCCATGCTCTCCACGTGGGAGCCCTCAGGTGCGCCATGCTCTGTGCGCCTATCTATGCGCAGCAGCGCGTTCTCTTTGCCGTCCATCTCCAGCGGAAGGACTCCGCGGGACTGGCTCTTTGTCTGTACCTCTTGGGCCTGGCTGTTGTTCACAGGACGCGGTTTGTGCCACCGCCTGTGGGAAGCCAAGTTCGCAGGGCAGCTGAAAACTTTGTCACACTCGGGACAACGGTACTCCACGCGCACAATGCGAGAGCACTTGTGCTGCGCGAGAGAGAAGGGGTCCCGGTACTCCTCTTTGCAAAGCTGGCAGATAAACTCGCCCAGCGGCTGCTTCAGGGACCGCTCCCGCTGTGCTCTGGAGTCTGGCAACTCTTTTTTGATGCGCAACCCCAAAACAGGGGAAGTGGTTACCTCATCTTCAAAGTGCAGCTTTCGGTTGATTTTGGGTTTCTTTGTGATGCCAACTTTACTCTGTCTTCGGTCTGTTTCTGCGAAGGGGCGCTTTCTTGCACCGAGTTGCCCCTCGTTGAGCATAGAGAGTGATGGAAAGAGGTGCGCGTGCATGTTGGACTCGTGGCCGTAGGGGCTCGCGTGTGGGCGCCTGAATGGCACTGAGGCGGGAGTGGAGCTTAGGAGAAACGGAAGCTCTGGTGTCACGCATCTCCCTCGGAAAAGTGGAGAGTTGCACACGCCTTCCTCTTGCTGTTCAAGAACTCGCGTGCTCACCGGAGTTACCGGTACACAAGACCCCTCACGTGAGGGTAGAGGCGAAAAGAAGCGCGTGGACTCGTGGTCTGGAGTAGCAGCATCTCTTCCAAGCTCTTCTGTGTCTGGGAGCTGCGCGCGCGTCTCCACTTCAGCCTCCAGTGCAGGCGCACCATCCTCGTGGACTAGGGACAGTTCTTCTGTATGCTCATCCACGGCAGGCTTCTCATGACAGTCTGGAGTTGAAGCTGTGGTAGGTTTTCTGGTCCGGTATGAGCTCGGACTCCGCCGGTTACGTTTCACCAAAAATCCTCGAGGCATGACGCACAGGAACTGAACAAGCAACTGTTGTCAAAGAAGCGACTTTGAAGTAGTGCTTTGAACAGCACACGCACGAGAGACAGCAGTGCTAGAGGGAGGGGGTTTAAGAGCGCGAGGGGAGGACACATCACTGTCCACTGTTTGCTTGGATGCAACTGTCTCCAACACCTGCGCGCGCAGCATCAGCACCAGACTGTAAAGAGTTGGAGCATCATTGAAACTCCTGCTCGACGAGCTTTGTAGAAGTTGGATTTTTCACTTGCGCGCTTGTAATGCAGAAGTTTTTGTTCCACAGATTGACTATCATGTTTAGATAATCTTTGGTTAGGATCCCCGCTGCGTCTGGACCACAAAACTGCACTAAAAGGACTTGGATTAGCTTGTCCTTTTCTATCCTAGTGTAATGTCTGATTATCTGAGCTTTATATTTATTCTGAGAATCCTATACTTTTGAGTGTGTGGATTGGTCTGTTTGCGTTTGCAGCGCAGTGATTGAGAGTGAGATGTTGATCAGTGTCTTTTCAGCGCGGCCCGCCCCCCTGAGAGCTGCTCTGGCTGATAAGAGATCCGAGGGGCATCTATCCATTCAGTCTTAGGGGTGAGGCGGTTGAGGCGGTTTCTGTGCGCGGGCCAGACGCTCTATAGCCCGGCCAGTGGGGAAGAGCCAGCCGGCCTGGCTCTCTGGAAATCAATCAAGGTGGATGAGCGTGAGAACAGACTCTGGGTCAGGCGATTGGCTTGATGAGAATCGCGCGGAGAATCCTCTTGAGAATAGGCAACAACAGCTCCCACAATGGCTATAAAACTATTAAACCCTGGGGTTTTGTGAATGTAATTAGTTGTGTTCCATGTATGGTGAGCAGTATTTCTGTATATTTCATAAATATATGAAATATAGGCTATATGTCTACGTTAATTTTTCTTTTACATATATATATATATATATATATATATATATATATATATATATTTTTTTTTTTTTTTTTAGCCTAATCTATTTTCCTTAGCACCTTTTTGTGGATTTGGTTTAGTTCGTGGGGCGCCTGGGGTACAAGTGTGGTCAGTGCAGGTGAGCCAAACGTGCACTTGGGTAGGCCTATGGTTCCAGTACTGCCATGATCGTGTTCTTGTTTGCGTTTTTACTCGGAATAAAATGAAACTTCATTTTTTGATTGGACATTTTGTTTGCACTGGGTAAATCACATCCCCCACAGTGATTATTTGAGTTATGTTTAGTCATGTTTACTTTTGTTGGTTTGTTTGACAAATAGTCACTATAGTGGTCTTACTCCCACTTGAGTAACATTTTGCTTGAAATAGGCCCACTACGTTTTCTATAAGTGCTATGTCTCTTCCCACTGTGAAGTCTACGTCTAAATCACAAAAGCCTAAATTGCCCAACGTTTACGTTACTTGCACCGCTCTTTCAGATATAATTTTTGAGGTATGATCTTGAAAAAAAGTACGATAAATTAATAACAGATTTTGTTTGGGCAGAAGTCAAGCATTGTCAAGTCAAGTCAGTTTAGGAAAAGGTGAATGGTTGAAAGTTTGCCGTGTGAGGAATTGTATTATTCACTTTATGGGTAAATGATCTTCATGAGGAATACGTCATTACTCTGTCGCCATCTATTGGTCAAATCAAAACATAGGCCAGGGCAGATTTCTCAATGAGAGCTCAAACTGATGTACAACAAGCGTCCTAATCCAGAGCGTGTTCTCTTACGTAAGGTGCTATGTGTCATGTGTCATCCTATTCTTGTTTGTGGCTACTACATTTGAATTATGAAAAATATAAAATGTTTAAAGGGAAGACCAGGGAAGTTCTATTGGACAAAAATCAAACACGGTGCTTTTTGAGCGGGGTGTGTTTTTGGTGGTAAGTTTTTTTTTTTTTTTTTTTTTTTTTTTTTTTTTGTACGTTCATGTGTCACGCTTTTTGTTTGCGGTCAGCACATATGATGTTGTGACTCATCATCTGACTCTTTACCTTGATATTGCTCTCTGTTACAAAAACATTAGTCATCAATTTGTTGGACAGGTTTATTCATGTAAAGCCCAGAGAATCCAATCTGACATTGTGTAGGAAACACCCGCTTAGGTATTCTCAAAATAACATATTGCACATGCCTTACAGTTTAGACATCTGTAACAATAGAAATATTCCCATAAAAATTCCTCAAAAGAGACACCCTGTGCCTTAACATCCATTCCAAGCTCCAAATTAGACCTGAGTAAATTTCCAGCTAATCATTCGACATTCAAAATTAATAGATCCAAGTATAAAGGAAAGCATTCTTAATTTAAGAACCAATGTTATCAGATTGACAAAAATACTCTTTGAAGTATAGAGAATAAGAAAACCAATTCACAGCTGGTCAAAAATGTTTATGTTGTTTTAATATGCCATATTAAATGTTACCAGGCCATTGTAAAATTATCTTAATACCAAATAGGCAGGTTGTATGTGTTAATACCAAAATTTAAGACCCACAGTCTTGGCTTCAGAGGAAAGCGTTCAAATTGTGTATCTTCCAAAACCAACCATATTTTTTTTGCATTATTTAAGCACACCCTTTTGCTTAATTCAACACAATGTTTGTGAAAGTTGCAGCCTGTCTCTGAGAGCTGATACTAACATATATGTGCTGAGAGCCAAGCCTCCCTGTCCAACTGGTCTCACCGTCTGAACAATGGGAGGTAAAATGAGGCTGGAGTTTCCCCCAGGCCCCCAACCTGCTGCTCTTGTTTGTTTTTAAACCAGGATAGGTCACAGCCCAATGAAGCCTCCCAGATTTGCACAAAACTTGGAGTGCATCCAGATTAGGCATTACAAGTAGATTTAATTAAAAGTTGTAACCCTGAATCTAAAATAGAATAGCATAGTTGTATCATTTGAAGCAGGCTATATGACCTCATGTCTAAAATAAACTGGAAACATTTTGAAGTATTATTGCCAACAGTTTCTGTAGCCTACTATGTAGAAAATCACATCTATTTACACAAGGACTTGACTGTCAAAACACCTTGTTTTTGTTATTTGAGTATAAGCGTGTGTATCTTTAAGAACCTCTCATTGGCCTGTGTGGGTCTTAGGGAAACTCCACTACAGTGCAGCTGGTTCCTCCTCCTTGTACAGACTGTGAGATAAACAAAGTGAAATCACATTGCAGTCACAAATGAACTTTTAGCGGAAACTCCTGTGCATCTTGCAGGTTTATTGTGGGCTGCTACACTCACCTCTGCTCTAGTGATTCATGCAGAAAGATTATTAAAGTGCACTTTGAGGACTTTCCAAATGTGTCCAACACACACTCATGTCAAGAACAGAAACTCCTGCAGCACAATTCACAAAGAGTAAAAACCAAAAGTGGGAAAGGCAAAATAACTCAAACAGGAGTAGTATTTCCAATTTCAAGTTTCCCTCAACGTCAATCAAATGTACATTAGTGGAACTTCCACTTTGCATAATGTGTGTGCTTGACTATTTCTTGGCTAATGAGCTGCATGTTGGACTTTAATTTACTTTGCCTTTCTGCTGACAGTCTGGTAGAGTGTATATGGCTCAAAGAAAGCCCCTTCTGCTCCAGGAGCCAGAGATCTGTACACACTGTTATTCTGAGTGACAGTTTCTGGAAATCCCCCACCTCGCATAGGCCCCGCCCCGCCGCAGCCACACACAGGCTTTTACGGCATCTGCTCCAAACTCCTTTAGGACCCACACAAACGCACACCGCTGCGGGCAACAGCACCGCCATGGACCGACATCGGACAAGTCTATGCAGCCAAATGGATTATAACCGGGACTGTAAAGAAGAGAAGCCGTCGACGGACGAGCGGCTCGACAGTGGTTTAGACTCGCTCAAAGAGGAGGAGTATCAGGCTGTGGCCGCGGAGATCCGAGCGCTGCATTTGCAGAGTGAGCCCAAACAAGCCGTGGAAACCGGAGATCTGCACTGGACAACACAGATCACCGAGGACGGAGACACGTAAGTTAGATAAGACATGACGTTATGGACAGAGCTGTGTATATATAGAGCTATGTTTCCCGTCTGCGAGGGTAGGCCTCGCTCTGCTCCTGGGACGTAACATGATCCCTTTCCAGTGGGGAGGAAATTCTACTTGGAGCCTGTCATTACAAAGGCCTGGGCCTAAAAGTTTCATTCAAATCCAAGTTTCACGGACAAATACCTTCTGTATTTTAGAGCTAACAATGCCCACTGCCCGTGTCCGTTTCAACAATGGGCTTAGCTGTGGCCAGACATGGTATATTGGACATAAACAAAGGACTATTATCGAGAGGGAATCTACTATGTCCGCGGGTCAGGCTGGGAAAGTCCCAGGCGCGCCGCCATGGAATCCGACCGATGCGCGCCCCCGACCACAGAGGGGCAGAGACAGTACAACCAGCTCCTAAATCCAATAATAAATGACCATTTTCTGTTTTATGTGCATGTTATCTACGGCCTAAAAGCAGCGAATACAGGGTTTAAAGGAACACAGATTAATATTACTGCCTTTCAGTAGTTTACATTTCTTTACATGCACAAAATTATGGCCATAAGTGCCTGCCAATGTGCTATTTTGTATTTCATATAAAAGTCCACTGTTCTACAATAATACCTCAATAACACATTGTTACACAATGCCTTATTCTTGCAATGACCTTATGCTGTGGATCATCCATGTTTTATGTCACAACTTCTTGTTTCATTGAAGCACAAACTACTTAAGTAAAGCTGAGTAAAGGTTTTTCCTGTGTTTTAGGTTGCTCCACCTGGCCATCATCCACGAAGCCAAGGACTACATCAAGCAAATAATCGAGCTTTCTAAGAACACAGACTTTCTTGACACACAAAACGACCAAAGACAGGTTGGTACCTCATCCTAATAAATGATTCTGATTCTGATCCTGAAGAGTATGTAATCTGTAGTGTTATCTGTATAGGGCTTAACTTTGCTGATATCTCCTCTTATAATTCCCTATAGAATACGCAAACTCCATCAGCTGTTTGTACAAGGTCACTATAACTCATATCTCTGTTCTGTTCTTTTGTAGACTCCTCTCCACTTAGCAGTAATAACAAATCAGGCGAGCGTGTGCGAGCGCCTGCTAGTCGCCGGCTGTGACCCCACACTCGTCGACGCTAACGGAGACACGGCCCTTCACATTGCCTGTCGTCACGGAAACCTGCCCTGCTTCAGCGTGATCACACAGAACTGCCTCCCCCATCATCTAAGCACCGCAATAGCTGCCTACAACTACCATGGTAAGAGTCAGGGGACCTACTACGGACAAGTTAACTGGTTATTTTGGGCTTGTCAAGTGCTTATCAATTTGTAGCACATGAGCACGAGACTTTTGTTATAACGCCACTTAATCAGTTTGGGATTTTTTGTTGTTTTGACCTCAGATAGACCTCTAATCATACATTTCCACATCAAAAAACACAGTGGCTGCTCAAAATATGACACTTCAAATTGCTGCTTTATTATATTCTGCGGTAACCCCTTGTGTGATCGTTAAACTGCCAGTTCCTAAAAACACACTCAGTACTTTGTTTTATCTGGCATTTAAAGTTACTCCACAAAACCTTACCAGTCCTTGAGTTGGGGGAAAAAAACAGAAACCTTCTATCATCACAACCTAATACAAATAGGAAATAGCTTGTCATGCCAGTGTAATAACATATCATCTTTTTTTTCAGGTCAAAACTGTCTCCACTTGGCTTCAGTTCACGGCTTTCTATCGT
Organism: Rhinogobius similis; assembly: GCA_019453435.1. NCBI lineage: Eukaryota > Metazoa > Chordata > Actinopteri > Gobiiformes > Gobiidae > Rhinogobius > Rhinogobius similis. Next base: position 8,847,579 of record CM033638.1, read on the forward strand.
TAGTGGAAAACCTTGTGGATTTAGGGGCTGACATAGACGCCAAGGTAAACGCACTTAAACTGACTGCACACAGAAAGAAAGCCTATGACTTCAGCAGCAGACTTAATAAAAATTCATATTCTTGCTATTTTAGGAGCAAAGAAGTGGTCGAGGGGCACTGCATCTTGCCGTAGACCAACAGAATATTTCGCTGGTACAACTGCTGCTCAGAAAAGGCGCCGACCCTAATCTCCTCACGTCCGCTGGGCATACGCCATTTCACCTCACGTATGGCCGTGACAACGAGCAAATCAGGGAGGAGTTGTTTGCACTGACCAAACCTGGGCTACGAGAGCTTCCCGACAGTGAGGATGACGACAGTGAAGAGGAAGAAGAGGAGGAAGAAGATGAGGAGGTGTGTGTTAGAAAGCATAGACATTGAAGAATGCATAATTGAAAGGTCTTATTGAATAACATTTCTTTTGCCTTTGTAGGTGGGGTACGATGACATCCAGTGGAATGGACACTAAAGGAAATTGTGGAAGGTGTGATGAATGGGCTGAAAGGTTAAGAAATGAAGAAAAAACTTTATTATTTCTTCTCTATGCCAAAAAGCCTACGTACGAAAGCGGATTGGGCAAAGACAACAGGCAGCTGCAGAGGCGCTCCTGAGACTGGCTGGCAAAAGAGAAAGCCCGAGGCAGCAGGAGACAAAACAATGAAAGACAATGACATGTACAGATACTACAAATTACAGGATGGGATCTCGTATTGCTCTTTGATTAAGCGGACACTTAATTATTTTCTGTGGACGTTGTAAATTTGTCATCACTAAAACAGACGGCTCTGTTGTATATTGTAAATGGTGTGTATAAAAAGATGTATTTTTATGGAAACTGTGAAGTGTACAGTCGACCAAGTTGTATATGTCAGACAGCAAATAGTCACAACACTCTTCACTTAAATTAAAACGCTCATATTTAACTGATCTTGTGTCAACATATTATTTAAAAGTGTATCTAAAGATTTGCAAATGTTATTACTTCTGAAGTACTGGTTTTATTTAAAAACTTGTCAACTTTAACAACGGAAGAGATAAATCATATAATGCTTGCTCCCACTGTGTATGTGTGTGTATTTTGAGCTTTGAGGTGTTTGGGAAATGCGTGTGGAATGAGGCTCTTATTTAATGCAGGAAGTTTTTCGAAGGGTGGGGTCGTTGAGGAAGTGGCAGGAAATTCCCAGGAACAGAACACTCGGCTGTTCACAGCATTCATGCGACAGTCCCCAACAACAGGATGCTTCAGTTATGGGAAGGAAGGGAGTTGAATAAAAATGGACTGAAATTAATTTAGACGTTTTGGTCAAGTGATTTACTTTTGGAATTATAGGATTCATTCAATAAAATCCCTCAGCAGGGTTCATCATTCAATAGTTTTTATAGAAAATGATTTAATAATATGATCCACTTTCAGTTGCAACCATGAGCAGCATTTGGATTTTATTTTCTCAATAAAATGAATTTATTTTACTTCCATTTATTTTTTTATTTTTTTTAAGAAATATATGTCAAAATCCAATCCAATGAAATTTGTAACATACTATTTGTAGGTACTATACATTTCTGTGTTGACTAGTAAGGCACAGCCATTTCTGTGGCACTTCATAGGTGCATCTGTCCTCTGAGTCATCATATGGAATATGCCATGAACCTCCTGATGTCTGGACAATAGTGTCATAGCTGGGAATACCCTGAAATAAAACAGAAAATGCATTGGTATTTTTTCTTCCTCTTTCCTTTTGCTACATCTTTGTGCTTCTTCGGCTTACCTGAAAACAGACTTTCCTTCCTGCTGCAATATAATTGTCAACCACCAGCTGATGTCCCCTCTGCCACTTAAAGAAGAGGCGCTTGGTGGCTCCGTCGGGCAGACAGGCCTTGTGGTCTCGCATTAGATCCCTGCTCACAAACTGACAGTGATTCCCAGAATGCAAAGCGGCGTACAAAAGGAAAGGGTCATCCTCCGAGCTGTGAGAAAGACAGTGTCTTAGAAATTACTGAACTTTCTTAGTAGCCTCCACATCAGCGTATTATCGTGCAGTGTTTTGTAACTTAATCAAGCGGATTACTTAAATGCAGCTTTTATTTGATGTTTCCAACAGTACAATTGTATTGTTGATTTGATTACTTTAATAGTTTTCAGTATTTTCTATAAAAAGCCTCTGATCAGCTGTCGTGATTGTTTTCCAACAGGTCTAATTGAAATCATTGTGTCTGGTGTGCTCACATGTTCTCAGTGAAGAAACAGTGAGCTTTCTGCTGGAGAGAATTCATGTCGTTTCTGTTCCAGGATCTGGATGGATGCAGCATGTGTTTTCTCCCCAAAACGAGGACTGTCAGACCCCGACGCACAAGCTCAGACACCACTGCCAACAACTGAAACATAACGAAAACAAGGCATTGATACATCCAAACATTAATTCATTCATTTTTTCTGGCTTTTTCCTGTTAGGGGTCACGGGTGACTGGAACCTATTCCAGTGACATCCAAACATTTAATAGGCAAATAATGCTGAACATATTGTGGTAGCTGTGCAAGTGATAACATTTTAATCTAGATCAATTCAGTCATTTGTAATTGTCGGTGATGCTGGTGTCTGTTTAATTGTGCAATCTACAGCTGTTGAAGTATGTTATGTTATGAGTTTTGTTATGATTTGTTCAGCAAGATAAGATAAGATAAAATAAATTAACTGTGATCAATCAATAAGTGTGATACATTTTTGGAGTCATATTGTGTTGCCCTAGTACTAAGTACTAACAAACTAGAATAAAGTTTAAGCCCTTTTATAAGCTGAAATATTGAGGGTAAATTGTTGCACATATACAGTATCTTGTGAGACAAAATGTGGGCAGGCAGACGAGTAGGCCAAATGTTAAATAAAGACATTGGCCAGTCTGAAAGGTGACACCCACACACACAATTTGAGCTGGTTTAGTCATAGTACAAAGTGCAGAAAAAGCCCCTGAACACGATCAAGGTCAAGGACCCCAAATTACCACAGCACAGTTAAAAACACTAACTTCTTCTTCTAGTAGTCTTACCGTTTCTGAGAGCTTGCTTTTATCTTTATTGATATTGGCAACATTTAGTCCATCCACAACCACATCAAAAGCAGGCTTTCTGTTCACAAATGCTTTAAACCTCTCCAGCTCCTGAGGGGACACACATGATAAATATAAAGAAAAAAAATCAAGTTAAAAAAAAAAGAAAGAAAATCTTGCCACAGACTGTAACAAACTGTAATGTATTCTAGTGCTAAGTTCGCCAAAAATACCACATGATATTTCCTGTTTTGACTGAGAACTGGTGGCTGTTTGCTTTCCTCACTACTACCGTGAATGATCAAAGCCCTTTGATTGTTATTCTACCTGAATTTTCCTTTACAAGCAATCAAATGGCAGAGCAGCCTGAAAGTGCACAGTGTAAAAAGGATTTCTGGGGACATCATTTGAAGTCGAAGGCCTCCAGCTGATGGTAAACCACACAATTACTATTTACTTACAATTGCCTTGTGTGGCACTGTAAAAATTGATATACATCAAGTGATTTGCATAGCTCAATACAAGAAACAGGGAATACAGTTCACCAGCTTTCTACCATAATTGGCGACATACTTTGGATCTTATAATAGATGTCTGGTACAGAGGAATTGTTGAGACTTTCACTTTTAGATAGCAGTATTGAAATAGGCTTGTGTGAATTCCCCTGGCCTTGAAATGACAGACAATTGCAAATTAAGATGTAAAATAGCAGAGCAATAACAATTTTAAAGAACAAAGTTTGATCTTCCTGCACCACAATGTCTTCCTTCCACCAATTCAGAACATATAGCAATTAATACAGTAGTTTTATATATAAAATGCATGGGAAAGGTTTGAGGTACATGATACAATGGTTTCAATTTAAAGTGAATCATATACAGTATAAAGAAGTGAGCTGGGATGAGGGAAAGAAAAAAAGAGAGCTGAAACAGACCAAGAGAAAATCCAGTATAATTATCCAGGGACTTTCCAGAGCTGATACTTGAAACCCGTTCATTGTGCCGCAGTGGATAATATGACTGCTTAAAACACACACACTGGGCTACACATGCATACATAAGATGATGGTGCCATTTATGCACTGTTATGCGCAATGAATGACAGCATTTTAAAAAACCAGCCCACGGCCATTTCTGCTGACCTGAATTACGTATTACAAACAGCATGATACACATCCCATAGAGGAATATATGAGTGAGTTTGTAGTAACGTGGCACAATAAAGGATGTTGTAACATATATATATATATAAAACCTGTCTCTCCACAACATGTCAGGCATCGTTGCGGCTAAGATATGTGTGCACATTGATCAATACATGAGCAAAGCAAAGAAGGGCATAGGCAAAGGCACCAGAGCAGCCAAACACCAACTCCTGGTTGACAGAACCGTCGCCCAAGACTGCAAAGCCCAATACACCAACCTGTGCACTGCCTAGATTTGATTACAAGACAGCCTGCGACTCAATGCCACACACGGATCACTGAGTGCTTGGAGATGTACAATATCAACAGGACGTTAAGGGCCTTCAAAGAAGCTCAGTGAGGTTGTGGAAGACCACCTTCGGGACTAATGGTAAGTCACTGGCACAAGTGTCCATCAGATGTAGCATATATCAAGGAGACGCTCTATCCCCTCTGCTGTTCTGTGTAGGTCTGAACCCCCTCAGCCAGATAATCAACAAGACTGGCTATGGATACTGACTCAGGAATGGGGCCACCATCAGTCACTTCCTCTACATGGATGACATCAAGCTGTATGCTAAGAGCGAGCGAGGCATCGTCAAATACCTTGGAATACCACAGGCAACCTCAAAGAGGTAACAGCCAAATACCTCCAGCGAGTAAGGCAAGTCCTAAGATGCCAATGGCAAGAACAAATCCGAGGCATAATAAGAGGAGCACAGGAAGAGATACAGACCACAGATGTTAAGACACGAAAGCTCCTTACCATGCATGGAGGGTTTTTTGAGGCAATGGAGAACAGAGGATGAGGTGCTGGAGGAGGGACCATCATCAAGCCTCTACATGGGATGTACAACCGGAACATAACTGAAGAGGCTGATATCGAGAAATCCTACCAATGGCTAGAGCGGGCTGGACTGAAGGACACACTCATCATGGCTGCACAGGAGCAGACCTTGAGCACAAGAGCAACAGAGGCAGAGATCTATCACACCAGACAAGACCCAAGGTGTAGACTGTGCAAAGAAGCTCCTGAGACAGTCTGCAACAGAACTGCAGGGTGTGAGATGCTGGCAGGGAAAGCGTACATGGAACACCATAACCAAGTGGCTAGCATAGTCTACAGAAACATCTGTGCGGAGTATGGACTGGAAACCCCAAAGTCAAAATGGGAAACACCTCTGAAGGTGGTTGAGAATGATCGAGCGAAGATCCTGTGGGACTTTCAGATACAGACTGACAGAATGGTAATGGCAAACCAACCATCGTGGTGGATAAATAACAAGGAAAGTTGTTGTAGTTGACGTTGTAGTTGACGTTGTAGTTGACGTGGTGATACCAAGTGATGGCAACAGCAGGTGAAAGGACCACAAGAAACTAGAGAAATAACAAGGGCTCAGAGAAAAGCTGGAGAAGGCCTGGAAGGTGAAGGCCGAAGTGGTGATCGTATATATATATATATATATATATAATTTTTTTTTTTTTCAAACACACTCATGACAACTGGGGAGGACCAGAGCAAAGATTGGAAAAATAAAAAGATTTTAAAAAAAAGAGTCCCATCTGTATTAATACTTTTTTTTAAATCTATGCATTTATGCATCATTATATGAACTGTTTCAACTTTGTGTTATATGATTATGGTCAAATTGACATTACTAACGAAAATGGCTACATGTTTGCTAAGTTGTTAAAACAATCTACCCAAATCCTTATCTATTGTACATAATAGAATTGTTGCTAAATATAAATAACAGAATGGTTGGGAAAACTGACATTGCCTGAAGCTTAACTTGATCAAAGGGAAGATGCAGCCATCTTTGCCTTTTTCCCTCCATAACTGAAGCAGCTGTCTGACTGGCAAGCCAAAAATCTGCACAATAGTTAAACAGCTTTTGGAAGTCGGAATAAATTTAATCCATAAACCAACCTCAGGGGTAGTCTTATTAAAAACATCTGGTCCCTTGATGACATTGACCATGACTTTATCTTTGAGCTGTTGGTATTCCTCCTCTGTCAGCTGAATGGACTCCAGCTCAGTCTCACAACAGCGGCACAGGCCCCTAAACAAATACTGGGACATCACATCCATTGTCGACACATACATTATTGTTTACATTTAATATTATCTTAATAGTATTACTATGCCTGATAAGTATAAAAGAATAGTTACTTTGGGGAGACTGTGGTCCACTTTCCTCTCCATTTTTGGTTCTCAAGACTAAAAATAGAAAATATTTGAATTAACAATATTTGAATTAACAAGAGATCATATTTCACCAGTGTTGGAGTCTCTTCACTGGCTTCCTGTTGAGTTTAGAATCAAATTTAAAATCCTCCTCCTGACTTATAAAGCTTTAAACAATATGGCCCCATCCTACCTCAAAGATGCAATAGTAGCGTACCATCCAAACAGAGCTCTTCGTTCTCAAAATGCTGGACTATTGTTAGTCCCCAGAGTCTCTAAAAGCACAGTAGGAGGTCGAGCATTTAGCTACCAAGCTCCTGTGTTATGGAACCAGCTCCCTGTTCATGTAAAAGAGGCCGACACAGTCTCTACATTTAAGACCAGGCTCAAAACGTTCCTCTTTGAAATAGCTTATGGTCAGGCCAGTTAGGAACAGAAATAAAAACCTACAGTTTTAGCTACGCTGCCCTTGGAGCAATTCTGCTGGGGGAAGTATGGCAGCTTGAACACTATCCTCTGTTCTTCCTACTTTATCTATCAACAATATTTAATATTACTTCAACTGTAGTCTGTTCATTGCTGTTCACATGTTTCTCTTTCTCTCCACTTCCCCCGGGGAGTGGAGACTGTTTCAGACACTGCGGCGGCTGCTCCAGTGACGACCCCCACCCCCACCCCCACCTGTCTGGACGATCTATGCGCCACCCGCCTGGACAGCTGGATTAGCCACACCTCGTCTGCCTGGACGAACTCCTTCTACTTTAGATGAACTGTTCCTCATCTCCTGCTGGAGGATCTCTCTACACTGGTGGACTGCTCCTCGTCCGCCTGGAGGAACTCTTTAAAGCCACCTCCCTCTTGAGTGGTTCTGGCTCCACAGTCCAAGTGGATGCGTCAGTCCTAGTTCAGCTGCAGCCTGTCCGTCCGTGGGAGTAGGATCTCTCCTTCACTGTGGTTCTCCCCGAGGTTTCTACTTTTTCCCATGGGGTTTTTTGTAGTTTTTCCTCGCCGCGAAGGAGGGTCAAAGGACAGGGGCATTCTGGGACAGTTATCTGAACTGCTTTTACCTGTGGCCCATCGAGGCAACTGTTGTTGTGATTTCGGGCATTATAAAAATAAATTGATTTGATTTGATTTGAACATGGCATTGCTTAAGTGCATGTAAACTAGCCAAATACTTTTAACTTTTATCATTTATTCTACAGAAATAGTGTTAAACTGTGTGTATTCTTGATTTACCTTTCAAACCAGGTCTTGATGCTTTCTGCTAGTTTCTTTTGTGGATAGATCTGGTTGTCCCGCATATGGAGCAGGATACCCAGAAGTTGCTGCTTGTGCTGAAACTTCTGTTCCCCCTCTTCATTTGCCTCATCCCCCTTTGCTCCATTGAAAAGTGCTTCCCAGGTCTCTGTATGTGGGCTCAGTCCTTTTACTATTAACTCATCATAAAGCATCCAGGCTGTGGTCAGATCGTTGTGCTGCACTGCAGCTGATATTATGTCCCCATAGTTACGTGGCGACGGGGTTACTACCTGTTAAAAATGAATAGAGCGATTTAATATTTGTTGTGGTAAATAACACAGTCTTGTTTCTGTTTAGAAAATTTATATTGAAAGACAATTTATTCAAAATAAAATTGTGATTAATATGATACATATTTTGTCATATCACACAGCTCTAGAAGAGACTACTTTATATCTTATATACATAAATTATCATGTTATTGTACCTTTTTGAGTTCGTGCAGAATGACAAGAGCCTCCCTCCACCTTTCTGTGCGGCAGAAGGACTTTATGAAGAGGCTGGAGGCTCCTGTTTCCAGAGAGGGGAAAGATGTTTGCATGATGTCATAGACATCAAACACTTCACTGTCATGGCCACCCATTACACAAAGTGTCAAATATCTTAGCAGCAACTCATAGGACAGTGTTCCCATTTCAGTGACAACAAAAGTCAGCAATGACCTGTGTGCGAAAACACACGATGAAAACACAAGATGACAATGAAACAGTCATTGGTCAATAATAGAAAAGCAGGTTAAAAAAACAATATTCAAAGGAATTCAGCAAATGGATAACTGTCCCAGAGAATCCCCTGCCCTTGACCCTCCTTCTCGGCAAGCATAAACTGAAAAAAACCCTGTGGGGTAGAAACCTTGTGGAGAACCACAGTGAATGAGAGATCCTACTCCAGTGGTCCATGACTGACACACATCCATTTGCAGAGGCAAAGCTGGTGGCATGGTGAAATAAAATTACATATGAATAACATTCTTACTTGGCAATATCCAAATCTGCCCCGGAGTTGAACAGTCTATTCATTATGTAGATTTCAAAACGCTGGACATTAACCATAGACTCCTTCATTTTTCTCCACTCTGCAATAGACAGGGGCTGATCAGGAAGCTTGGCCTTCTCTGTAGAAAACAAAACATCAATGATCCAGCTTCAAATTTGTTGTATTTTTGTTAAGAAAAAAGTTTGTATTGTTTAGTGTTCTTTCACCGTACCTACTATTGTTTTGGTTTTAGGGTCATCCAGGGATACTGAACCCATCCCTGAGACCAGAGCTGCTTTCCTCTTCAGGATCTCTGTTGTTCTCTTGGCAGTGCCAGCAGCAAACATAGATTTGGAAGAGAAGCGCTGCAAAGAAGTACCTCTCCAATTTCTTTCCTCCTTCTGGCCATTCACTTTTCCAAATGTGTCTCTTCCAAGCCCGTTGCCCTTTTGCTTTTCTGAATCCCTGTTTTGGGTTTTGTCTACCACTTTGTTCTTTTGAAATGTTTCTTTAGAGCTTAACCAGCGTGCATTGGAGTAAAGTTTGGAGACCTGGTACGTTTCCCTATTGGCAACAGTCCCATGGTGCAATACAGAATTAAAATACATTGAAGACGTTTTGAGTATGCTTGACCTCATGGCAGCACCAAATATCAATTTAATTAACTTGAAAAATAAATATACTGACAGCTTAAACATGAGATAAGTTCAGTTGCTATTAGGAAGTAAACTAAATATCAATGGGTCTATAAAGAAACAACAACTCCAATCACGTTTTTAAGACTCCGAGGATAAAATTATGAAATCAATGCAAGACACATCTCCTATGACCTACAATTCTATGTGGAAAGAAAATTGCCCTTACGTTTTACTGAAGAGGAGCGTCAAGTGCATAGTCTACAAAACGAGTGTCAAGCTGGATCCATGTTTTCAAGTGAAGGCATGTCGCACACATGACGTCATCAACAGTTGACAGCTGCAGCTCCGTTTGCGCTGCTTTTCCGTAGGAAGTTTAAAGGAACATTTTTTCCTGTATTCCGCATTGGTAGTGTGCGTTACTTAATGTGAAAATATGGAAAACGAAAAAAGAGATCACTGGTCGGACATATTAAAAAGGAGGCTGGAAAACAGCAGCAAAGGTGAGGTATTAAATGACTGTGCTAAATTGCTAACTTCGCATCACTAACCATGACAACAAAGTTACCAAGTTAAATGTGTTGGACTTGATATATTTACTTTTATATTCGTATTTTATCTATCATAATAAGATTTGGTTATTTGGTTGACAGATGAAAGAAGCGAGGAGGAAAAAAAGGCCGAAGAAACCGAACTCTTTACAAAGTATTACTCAGACTGGAAGGGAGGAGGCGACAAAGACACGTCTTACAATAACATCCCACGGTTTTATTACAGAGTAATTACACGTTTATTAATAACAAAAACACACTTTGAAAGATGTATTACGAATTTGCTTGGCCCCGCTGTGTAGTTACCTTGTGCATTATAATGTGGCTTTAATTACAGCTTCCAGCAGAAGATGAAGTACTTCTGCAAAAGCTGAGAGAGGAATCCAGGGCTGTGTTTCTGCAAAGGAAGAGCAGAGAACTGCTGGATAATGAGGAACTGCAGGTAAGTGGCACCAACTTCATATGACCTAAATCACATGAAGTCAGTGATTACTCCTTTTTTGTTTTGTTTGTTCTTGTAGAATCTGTGGTTTCTTCTTGATAAGCACCAGGTTCCTCCAGTAACAGGAGAGGAGGCAATGATCAGTTATGAAGCCTATCTACAAGTGGGCGAGAAAGCTGGACCCAAGTGCAAGTGAGGACAGCAGATGTTTACTACATAATGAAACTTTCAGACCTAAATAAACTCCTCTTTGATGTTTAGAAAGTTTTTCACTGCCCGAGTATATGCCAAGCTGCTTCACAATGACCCTTACGGGAGAATCTCCATCATGCAGTTCTTTAACTACGTCATGAGGAAAGGTCTGTTGCTCTGCTTTTTCTTAAACATTTCTGTTTAGTGAACTACATTTTTTTGTAATGCTTTTTAGTGTGGTTACATCAGACCAGGATAGGCTTGAGCCTATATGATGTGGCAGGACAGGGTTACCTCAGAGAATCTGTGAGTTTCTATTGGAGAAATATAATACTAAAACACATTGCATCAATTTTCTAATTAAATATCTATCCAATACTTGCAGGATCTGGAAAACTACATTTTGGAATTGATCCCCACTTTACCTCAGCTCGATGGACTGGAAAAATCATTTTACTCTTTCTATGTCTGCACTGCTGTCCGCAAGTTTTTCTTTTTCCTTGACCCTCTGCGAACAGGTTAACAACATCGCCAGTGGAGAGAAAGGAATTCAGAACTTTAGCTTGATTGTGTTTTTTTTCTTATATTCAGGAAAGATAAAAATACAGGACATCTTGGCATGCAGTTTTTTGGACGACTTGTTAGAGGTACGACCTGTATCATTGATGTAACTGTATTTACACCTCGCTGTGTATGTCTGTATGTATGTATGTCCTTTAACAAGACACCTTTGTTTTCTTTGTATTGTGTGCTCAGTTGAGAGATGAAGAACTGTCAAAAGAGAGTCAGGAGTCAAACTGGTTTTCAGCTCCATCTGCCCTAAGGGTCTATGGTAAATCATTTTATGCTGCCATTTTAAAATGCAATATTTGTCAATATGTAGTCAAATGTTCAATGGTTCAAAACATCTTTTAAGGCCAGTATCTAAATCTGGATAAGGACCACAACGGCATGTTAAGCAAAGAAGAGCTCTCTCGATACGGAACAGCCACTTTGACATCAGTCTTCCTTGACAGGGTGTTTCAGGAGTGCCTCACATATGATGGAGAGATGGTATAACTTTAGTTTAGGTTTTAGTTTAGATTGTTGTTTTTTTTAAACAAACTCCCTATTATACTCTATTCTGTGTTGCAGGACTATAAGACATATTTAGACTTTGTTTTGGCCTTGGAAAACCGAAAAGAACCAGCTGCATTACAACACATTTTTAAACTTCTGGATATGGAGAACCAGGGATATCTTAATGTCTTCTCGCTCAACTATTTTTTCAGGGTATTAGCCAGATACAAATTCCTTTATGCCTGGTTGTTTGAATATGTTTACTTTTTTACAATGTTTTGTTATTTTTAGGCTATACAAGAACAGATGAAAGTTCATGGTCAAGAGCCTGTGTCTTTCCAGGACGTCAAGGTAAATTTTCCACACAATATCCTGTTGACTTTTTATGGTAAACAAACAAAATAATTAGAGATTTTTGTTTTTTAGGATGAGATCTTTGACATGGTGAAGCCCAAAGATCCCTATAAAATCACTTTGCAGGACTTGGTGAACTGCTGTCAGGGGGATACTGTTGTTAGTATACTCATAGACCTTAACGGCTTTTGGACTTACGAAAACAGAGAAGTGCTGGTTGCCAATGACAACAATAGTAGCAACGCAGGTGATCTTGATGATACCTGAAGTAGTTTGTAATAGATATTTGTGAAAGATCTGTCTGAAAATATTTGCTTATTTTTTACATCCTATTTATATGTTAAATTGCTACCAATTTTTCATTCATTTCAAATGCTAGCACCTTTTTTTTTTAAGTTTTATCAACTGAAAAAATTACACTAACAACAAATCTAAAAGTCTATCTGATTTTATTAAGACACAAAATAAATATTTATTATGTACAAATTGATGTAAAATACAGTTAAATAAAAGGCTTGCTTCCATACCTCTGTCCTCAGTTTATTAAAAAAAAAAAAGTCCTTCACAACTGAACATTTTAGATAGTAGTAGAAAGACACTACTTTTCCCTTTACGTCCCACTATCAAATTAAGTATAAGAAAGTTTGCATAAGCAAACCTGAGCGCCTGTGTGATGATAAACGTGATATATTCAATTCCTGGCTATTAAGAGGATTACTAGGAATTGATGTTTTTGGCAAATCACAAGACTGGTTAAACATTTGTGCTTCCACTGAACCAAAGCTTGTTACCATGAAACAATCTCATGTCTGAAGATAATTATGTACTAATAGGCTTATAACAACTAACTGTACACTCAGCAAGGACACTTTAAGGATTAATAAACTATTACCGTTCAGTAACATGTACATATTTGATCTCTCTGAAATTGGCCTATTTTTTCTTGAGTAACTAAATGCAATACCTACATTTTACAGTGAAATCTAAAGATGTTCTTTTCTGTGACTGGTCAACAAAAATTATAATATCCTAAAATGAGTTGTACACAACAAAATAAAAGGTAGAAAAAACATGATTAAAAAAATAATAGGGTTAATTTACCCCAGTAAAAGAAGACATTTTAATTACCATCTATGCTGTTTATGGCTTGACTGTCAGGGGACTGATCCTGATCATTGTCAAAGTTAATGTTTACAAATGATGACTCCGGTTGTTGCATTGTGGCAGTATCACTCTGCGGTCTGCTCTGTTCAAAGTGTCGCTCTGCTTCCTCTGCAAGACGATTTTCTTCCTCTTCCTCCTCCTCCTATACATGTATAAGCCATTGTTGAAAATTCTTTAAATATGACAAGGAAGTTGGGTTGTGGACTTACCTCCTTCTTTATACGGTAGTATTCATCAATGGCATATTGGTATTTGGGAGTAGTGATGCCAAACAGAGAGGCTAGTTTCTCACCCATGTAATCACATACTACAGGCAGAAAAATTGTTTAATTTAAGAATGAACATTGAGCACATAAACTGGAAATTATAATCAACCCTTTACCTGAGACAGTGGAAGTTGCCATTCTCCACATTTGAAACCAGACATAAGGGCCCCAGGTCATTTTGGACTAAGAGCAAACACAGACAGAATGATAACCTCACAATTAAAACTGCCCAGCAAAAGATAGGCAATTATATTTGACCTACTGTGTCTACTGGCAGGACATCTCTCTGAACAGGTTTTACTTCCTCCTCTTCCTCATCAGTACTGTATTCCTCCATGGTTTCTCCACTGGCGAAGAAGATTGTCCTGCGTGGAACCTTTACCTTCTTCTGGCTCATGTCTTGCATTTCCAAACAGGTTGACCCATCCACAGCCTGAAACAAGGATTGTAATGAAGGTTTAGCTGCATATGTATCACCAGTCATATTATATCTAATGGGTGAACATATTAGGGTCTTCGACTTGTCAGGCTAGTCACTTTGGGAAATGTGTTTAGGGCTATTTAAGTGGTCTGTTAGCACACAAGCTAAGGAAGAATCTGTTGTTAAGTGGAACCCTATTCTTTAGAGAGAATCAATTTAGCTACAAAATAATTACTGATTTACCTTTTCATTCTCCATCGTTTGACCCAATGAAATGTTAACGTTAGTTAAATACAGAGACAACTGTGCCATGTCGGTTTGCCTCAACTAAACCTAACTGTGTTTTGACAACTTTAACTTCCGCTTGGATATACGTGGTGTCATTGTACTTTCAAAACAAAAGAGTTGCGTTTGGATTGTAACTTTTTTGTACAGAACATGGCCAATGACAAACGCTAACACTAACATTATTTGAGATACAAAAAAAATCCATCTAAAGCGAACTTTAGTCTTTCTTGTGTTTGTTGTTGTTATGTTTGTTGTGCAATGTGGCATTTCGGTGACTTTTGTATTAGTTTGAAAATAAAACCGGATGTGCGTATCACACAGTCCAGCTCGTTTGGGCAGTGGATCCTCTGTGGCTGTTTTGGTCCAGCTGAGTCGACCCAAAATGACAGCGAAGAAGTCTGGCTCACGACTGGAGACAGAAATTGAGCGGTGTCGATCTGAGGCTCAATGGGACAAAATCCCGGAGCTGGTGAGACAGCTTTCAGCCAAACTCATCTCAAACGGTAAGAAAGACACTGGTCGGTGTTCATTCAGCGGCAAAGGCCTGCTCCAACACTATGTGCCCTCGACACTTCCTGACAGCACAGCCCCTTTCAGTGTACATATTACACAGTCCACTGTGGCGTTTTACCATACTCAGCTCAAACACACCTTCAGTGCACTTTACTTCTATACCTAACAAGCTAAGTTAACTCATTTTAGATGCATTTATGGCAATAAGAAGTCCACTGTGTCGCTCCTCTCTGATCAGTGGAAGGTTAAAGATGCAATGTCATCTGTTGTACATTGACTTGTTTTAAATACAGCCTGCTTAAAAAAAACGTTATATCATGTATTACAATATTCATCTAAAATATGCTGTCAGTTTGTTGAATGTGTAAGCTGTAAAATAGTGAGAGTTTTAAAGGTGTAATAACAATGAAATAAAGCTTTTTTTGTTTGTTACTAAAAACCTAGAAAAATATCCACCCTTATTGTAAGTGTTCTTGACTCTTATTTGTCCTGGAGGACCCTGCTCGTATCCTGCATGGCTATAATATTCCACAGTATGGCATAAAATATACTGTAGATCTCCATGGAGAAGGTTCAAAAGTTTGGTTTTAACTTTCTATTTATATGGAATAATGCAGGTGACGTTACACCTCCAGAAAGTTACTGTATCTTTGAACAAAATGACCTAAGTTATACAAAGTTTCACACTTTTTTGTTGGTCATCTACTGAAAAAGTTTGTAAACGGATTAGTGGTCACTCAGCCCATGACCACAGAGGATTGTCATTGTTCATAATGCTGGTTGGTATGTGATTCTCATGCACAAACATAAATTGTTATAACAGTTATATTAAAAGTGGTGTTACATGGTAGATCTACTGAACAGTGAGGTACCTTTCATTACATTGTTTGTGCTCATAGAAGTTGTTGTTAATCCTAGGCGCTTGCTTTTCTCTTTCAGATGACCTCGGAGAGCTGCTGTTGGGGGAATGTAAACTGCAGACGTATCTGAAGGAGAATCCCATTAAACAAGGGGCCAGTCCAAGAGGTCCACGACCAAAACTGGTGGAGGTCAGAAAACACCTCATAGCAGCTTTGGACAGAGGGAACCTGAAGCCTGACTACCTACAGGAGGCCAGTCTGTTGATGGCAAAGCTCTGCTATGTGGAAGGAGAATACAAGGATGCCTTAGGTAAGGATTGTGCCCAATATTGATTGGTCCACTTTGTTGTTCAAAGGCTAATTCATATTTTCTAAATAATTAGGTCACTACAATAAGGTGAATCTGGATGAGCTGCAGCTGGGAGGGGCTCCTGTCTATAGGCTTTCTATGATAGCAGAGGCTTATGCAACTAAAGGTAAAAACACATTCAGTGCAGAGTAATCAATGATAACAGTCTGATACATGTTTTTAGCCCAAACAATATTTTTGTAGATTTTGTAGTTCTGTAGTTTAGCTTCACATCCACATGGTGGTAGTACTGTGCTATTGGGTAAGTATTAGTTGAGAACAGGCTTGAACAAGGACTTCTACTTTTAGTATGTTGACAAATTTTAATGAATTATTTATCTATAGTGGCCAACTTGTGTAATTTCTTTTAGGCCTATGTCTTGAAAAGGTGCCCGCCTCCTCTCCATCTCTAGCCAATAGGAACACAGGCTCTCCATCATCTAACAGGGGTACAACAGAGAGGGATCAGGAAATCATCACGTGCTATGAAAAATCAGGAGATATCGCTCTTCTTTACCTGCAAGAAGCTGAGAAGGTTTGCTTTTACCCTTAAGTGTTAGAGAGATCAATTTGAACACGGTAACAAAGCTCAAGAACAATGTCATCTATGGGTGTCTAAAATAGCGTACAATCTGCCTTACAAAGTAGCGCTTTATTACAGCCAACTGGCAAAGACATAACATACCAAAATTGTGTGACTTTTGTTCATGTGATTTCTCCTTTTTCTAGGCTTTATCGGCAGGAATGCAGAACCGCAGCCCTAAACCAGGTCCAGCTACGCAAGAACAAGAGCTGGGCTATTTGCTGGAGACCGGCCTGCAAAGAGCGCATGTCATTCACTTCAAAAATGGGTGAGTGATATATTTAACAGTGTAATAATTAGATACGTGCTGACTTGCACACAGGGCTTGTTATCAAATTGAATAAATCCCACAAGCGGAGCCGAAAACATTTTTCACTTCACACTTGGTTCACTCTACAAGTTACAAAGCTGCTGAGTGGCATATAAAAGCAAAAGGTGTGAAGATAGTGTTGCTGCCTAATGCTACAACAAAGCAGAGGTGGATAGAACTTTTTACCAGATGGTGAATTTGTCATTATACAATAAAATGTTGACAATTGTAACTACAGTAATTCATAATACAGTATAACATAGTAATAGTACTATATAATATGTACCAGCTTAAGGTGAGCTAAAAAAATAAACAAAAATCTATTCTAGATTAAATTTTATTTTTACTTACAACTCTCTTTGTATAGTAACTTGACTCATGGTGTGGGCCGATTTCGGGAAATTCTTCGTGCTATTGAGACAAGAACCACTCAGAATCTGCGCATGGTGAGTTAACTTGGTAATTAACGTGCTAATACCAACTGTAACCATATTCAAGATCGTTTAGAATGTGATTTTTGTTTTGCATTTAGACCATAGCAAGGCAGCTGGCAGAGATCTTGCTCAGGGGAATGTGTGAGCAGAGTTACTGGTCTCCCCTGGAAGACCCACCCACAGTGTCACCGCTGGACGATCCCACTCGTCATGGACACGTTCACAGCAAGAACTACACTCTGAGCCGGCGCCCTCGAGTGTACTCTGGAGAAAAGTAAGTCATAATGCTAAACTTGGAAAAGCAAAGAAAAACATGCCAAAATACCACAAAAATTGGCAGTGACAGTCCTTTTCTTGATAATATTTGACTCTCTCTCTCTTTCCTCAGTCTCTTTTGCCCTCAGGAGAATACAGAAGAGGCATTGCTGCTGCTTCTCATTAGTGAGTCAATGGTAAGCTCTTATAAATTACTACACTTCATTTGACCCCAGACTTTTACATTTTTTGCTGGTAAGTGTCAGGACAAAAAAATAATTGCATTTGTTACAGTATGTTGTTAAATGTCTGATGTACTTTGCTTATGTGTAGGCAAATCGTGATGCTGTTTTGAGCAGAATACCTGAACACAACAATGATCGCATCATAAGTCTCCAGTCTGCCTCTGTCGTATATGATCTTTTGACCATTGCTCTAGGAAGGAGGGGGCAGTACGAGATGCTTTCAGAGGTGTGTGGCCCTTCTTTGTAGAAACAGCGTGACTTTATTTTTTAATTGTTCCACAAATATCCTACTCTAATGTCCCCAGTGTTTGGAAAGAGCTATGAAGTTTGCCTTTGAGGAGTTTCATTTGTGGTACCAGCTCGCCCTATCACTGATGGCTGCTGGGAAATCCGCCCGAGCAGTTAAAGTCCTTAAAGAGTGCATTCGCTTAAAGCCAGACGACCCCACGATTCCACTACTTGCCGTCAAACTCTGCATCGGACCTCTTCACTGGGTCTCTGTTGTCTCCTGACTATAATGTTGCCTGCTTTTTTTTTATTGTTTTCGATAACAATGTTTGTACTATTTTGAATTATTTCCATTCAGTTGGATGAAGGGGAGACATTTGCAAAGATGGTGGTTGAAATGGGGGAGAAAGCAGCAGAGTTTAGAGCCAAAGGATACTTGGCAATGGGGCTGGTTTATAGCCTTAAAGCAACGGATGGTAATAGTAATCAAGATTTAGTTTCTGTAGTTTTGTCCATAAAATTGTTCTAACTTGTTGGTTTCCTCTTCAATTTCAGCAACATTGAGAAGTTTGCAAGAGGAATACCAGAGAAAGGCTTTAGGAGCATTCCAAAGGTGAGGCCTCCTGTAGTGTCAACCTACTTTATCATATAAAACATTACTGCTCTCTGTTAATATTTATTTTCTATTTTCTCGATGTGTAGAGCCCAGAGTCTATCACCTACCGACCATTTAGCAGCTTTCTACCTGGCTCTTCAGTTGGCTGTGTCACGACAGGTAAAATAAAAAACAAAGAAACATACAAAATCAATTAATGTTCAATCGAACAATTTTAAAACATTTTTTGTATCTGTCCATAGATTCCTGAGGCTCTGGGATATGTGCGACAAGCACTTCAGTTACAAGGTGATGATGTCCATTCCCTCCACCTTCTGGCCCTGCTGCTGTCTGCACAGAAACACTATCATGATGCTCTGAACATAATAGAAATGGCTCTGTCAGAATACCCTGAGAATTTTAAGTAAGAAAGGGTTTACTGTCTTTTTTTTTTTTTTTTTTTGTGGAGGCTGTATTTTTAAAAATGTCTTCTTTGTCTTGTCTTCTTTGTTTATTAGCCTATTGTACACCAAAGTAAAGTTGGAGTCGATGTGCAGAGGACCAGAAGAAGCTCTACTTACCTGTAAACACATGTTGCAAATTTGGAAGAGTTTTTATAACCTTACCAATCCCAGGTACAAGCCATTAGCTAAACATGATCTGATAGGTAGATGGATTTTTCAGTATTAACAATGCATGTAAAGTGATGAAATAATTTTCAACACATTTTCAATGATTCATGGATATCAGATATAAATATTAATGATTTTACTTCTTTATAGCAGAATAATAGGGGGAATTTTGAATATCAGGATAGAACTGTTGTTTAGTTTGCCTTTTTATTTCAAAGAATGGAAAAATATTTTTTTTATCCTAAACTTTGTATTTGAGCTCCACAAAAAGTCTAATTTCTCATTTGTGGTTAAGTATGCAGTATCTGTAGACAGAATGAAATACTATTGTGGGGTCAACATTTCTATAAGTATTTGTCCATTAAAACCTAAAAATATGTGGTTTGCCTTCATCAAAAAGGCCTATTTTTAGTCTATAATACCAACAGTGAAATTAGTCAAGACTTCATTGATGTGATAGGTGGAAATGAGTGGTGTCTGCTTAGCTGCCTGGTACTGATGAGTGGTTGTTCTTGTGTGAACCTGTGCTTCCTGCAGTGATTCTGGGCGCGGCAGCAGCCTTTTGGACAGAGCCATCGCTGACAGACGCCAGCTCAATGCCATGACTCTGCCGGACTTCAGTGACCCTGAGACTGGTAGGCCACGCACCCTGACATGCCCTGTTTCACAATCAATCTACATTTGCTATTCTTCTTATTTTTGCATCTCGTGTTATTATGATCTGGATCGTGTCATCACACCACATTGAATTTTCAGTTTGCCCAATGATAAATCTGCTAAATACTTTAAGTGCATATTACAGGGACTCGTGCTTTTCTTAAATTATGATATAGTTTAATGGGATAGAACTTGAGCTAAATATTTATCATAGTTTTACATCAGTCGGGTTGCAGTTTGTGGAACAAAAGTTGAGAAGAATAGTACAGAAATACAGATAGTACTGAGTTCTAAAATAGAATCCCTGTTTATGTTGTCAGATAACAACTTTCTATCAAAAACTGCAGTGACTATTTAGACAGAACTGACACAATTTTTTGGCAGTTTAATGAATCATTTAACAAAATTAAGGTTTTATCAGGTATTATTATTTGTCAAATTGTGACTATTGTGTAATTTACATGAATTTTGGACCTTGTTTACACTCTGGTAGCTAGGTAACGGTCACGGAAATACCTCTGCTACTCGTGTCCAACCAGGAAGAACAATTATTAAAAAATCACCAAAATTGTTAAATTGGGTAAAAATAGGCAACATGTTTAGCAAAATCTTGAGTATAATCATGTTCACTACATTTTTAGTGAAATATGTTGTCCCATCTGTCATATGCACTTTAACTAGCATTCATTTAAAAGTATTTGGATGCAGTGGTGTGATAAATTCATCAGAAGTGACCCAGCATTACTTTTTTATATTGGTTTTGTTAATACATCTCTTTGGACATTTTGTAAATTTTACAGCAACATGGTAGATTTTGCTAAACACATCCTTTTTTTCCGCTCTATAGGCATTATTTAATTTTTTTATTTTAATTAACATATTTTAGTTCTTATAGGTGTTACTAATAGACATGTCGGTCCGTGTACCCTTCGTTCATTTGATTTTCTATTTGAAACGGAAAACAAGTGGAAGGAAAATATGATTTGATCTTCCGTTTTTTGTACATTAAATGAAAAAACTAAAATACTGTTTGATTTTTCATTTTTTGATTTGAACATTGCAATAAAAATACACAATTTGAAAGAAGGTCTGGAGAGCGGATTCATAAATTAATTTAGCTTTATTCATTCTGCGCAGCGCGGCAGTTGGTTCTAGGCTGAACTAACAGTGGGGCCCGAGCTGGAACGACATGGTGCACTGGGTGACAACCATCTCTGAGTTCAGCCCTTATTTGTCAGATAATTTATTTATTTTTTTAACCTTTATTTAACCAGGAGAGTCCCATTGATATTAAGAACCTCTTTTCTAAGGGAGTCCGGGCCAAGAGGCAACAAAGTAAAACAGCAAACATTAACAACAAACGACATTAAAATTACATTAAATTACATCAACATTAAAAGTTACGTAAAACAAGTGCACATTGTTGAGACGGCGTCTAATGCTTTCAGCTTGGTTTCAAACACATTTAAAGACAAAAAGTCAATTAAAAAATGTGATGAACGAAGGATACACAGACCCATGCTACATTCATTGTTCATTCTTTATTTCACAAATTTCTGTTTTGTTTTAGTTTCTGGTTCTTCCTCGTCTCAGTCTGGCTCAGATCCAATCTCCCCCATCTCTCCTACTGCGTCCACTCTGTCCTCTCCACTGCCGTCCCCTTGCTCTCCTGTCTTTTTCCCGCAGCCTCCCCCCCTCCCTACGCTCAGACACCAGGCCTTCATGCCCACTCCCTTTCCTCCGCCCATCTCCCCGTGCGGTGCTCCAGTGCCCATCAGGACCAGGACGCACTCGTTTTGCAACCACAGTGCACTGCGCCAGCTCTCCTCCAGCTGTAATCCACCTGCTTGTGCCGTTACTCTGAGCATGGTGTGGTGAAGGCCTGTTACAATAATACATCTTCAAAGTGTGACGGTGTGCTATGGAAACTTTTACGATATGATCACTGACACATTAACCCTGCATGAAAATCCCAATCCCAAAATTGCCCAATTAAACAGTTAATTAGTATCTGTAAAGAGTCTTCAACCTTCTACAGCTCGTGCAAAATAGACACAAAACGATATTAATCGTCTCTAATTAGAGGTGGGAGGTGAATAAAAAATGTCATAACATATCACAGTGGTTATTTTTAAGATGTGGTAAGAACAAGTGATAAAAATTAGACTAAGCTGCCAAGAGAGTTAATTAAAACCACGACATTTACAGCTATGTTTAGCAGACGGATTATCATCTTAATATTGTCAATGGATGATTTACGTAGAAATATTGAGAACTGAATTAATCCTTTTTGTCTACAACGCCCACCTCTATCTCTAATTTATTGACCGATATGTTGGAATACTTATTGTGACAGGCTTGGTAAGGAGAGTGACCCAACACAACACCAAGTTTTGGGAAGACTTGTGCATTTTCTCTGCTGCTGCTGAGTTTATGTCATTATAAAGAGCTGCCACTTCTCATTGCCTCCACCAGTGACAGCAGTAGTGGCCGGTCACAGATAATTGTCTGCCTACAATGCACTGCACTGACACAATGGCTTGTTGAAGTTCCTCATTACTTCCACAGTAACATGACCTGGAAGTTGGTGTTCTAAAAATGTTCCAGACCTGTGATAACCACCTGCAGATGTGTATATTTTTACTTGCACTAAAACTGCAATGACGTTGGGTAACAAGCATGGATTTCTGGTTGCATTTTATTCACAATCGTCCCATCACTGCACAGTTTTCATAAATTATATTCTTTTTGTTTGTTTTTTTTCCTCTCCATAAGTTAGACCCGTATTTGCCAGTATTACGAAAACCTCTAAGGGCAGAATATCAGTTAGTTATTTACCTTATATTGCATGTTTTATTAAGTCAGAATTGTTTTTTTCTGGTGAGATCCTGTCACCTGTTTGTCTCTATGGAGGTGGCTTTAAACTTGTTTATCTTGCAGGTGTTTAATTGTTAAAAAATACTTTAAAAAACATGCATTCTTATGGTGAGCAGGCTCGCCTCTCCACAGATCTGATTGTCACCTGCCTGTGTCTATGGAGATAGACAAGGTTAATGCCATACTCTGGAGCAAGCGCAAACATCTCTTTGGTTGACCCTCCAGCAGAAAAGTTACACAGCACAAAAAAAAACCCTTGTGATCCTTTCACTCGTGGTTTTCGGAGCCCATTTCCTCTATCAACATAATTTATCTTTTTTCTCTCTCTCCTTGTCTTTGAGTCATTAACACTCATCTTTTCTGTTTCCCACCCCACCATTTTCTTTCAAGGCGGCCCTCAAGAGGCTAATACTCTTGGTTTTTCCTCCATGTTTTCTGTTTGTAAGTAGTAACATAACCTCCATCTGACCTTCTGTTTCCATCCATTGTTCTGTCTCAACCTTGGTTCCTTTCCACCCCCAGATAAGATATATGTATGAAAGCTATCACAGCCACACAAACATACATATCTGCTGCTTTGATGTTAGATCTTCTGTCTAGTAGCTGTAACGTTAGAATATTAAGACTTAAAGGAATACAGCAGCTATGTAGCATTAGACATGTCTTCAAGGATTAGCTAGAACCATAGTTAAAAATGTCTTTGGTGTATTCCTTTAATTCAATTTCAGCTTTACTGCATGCATCGCTGTGTCACATTCACAGCTTAACCAATGCAGACTCTGAAGGTTAGTCACCACACTTACTTTTTTTAAGTGGCTGATCACAAATCTATTGTATGTAATGCCAAATGTTGAGCATTGTTGTAGTTTTTATTTAAAGAAAAAGATTATAGCACTAGAGGCTTGTCCTAAAGACATTTTTTCAGGCAGTGCTGGTGAATCATCAATTCATTAATCTCTCTGTCACCTAATTGTACTACTCAAAAAACATTGCCTCATTATTAAACATTATTCTCAATCCTAAAAAGGAATTGTTGAGGCTTCACGACAAAATAGCAACATCCAGTAGATTTTAAGTTTGTTTAAAAGTTGGCATAAAGCCTAAACTTTAACAGATGATAACACACTATCTAGAAGTTTATAGGACACAAAGCCTTGTTGCTTTGCTTTCACAGATTTGCTGTGTGCGTTTGCTGCGCTGTGCAGCCATTTTGCATCGCTGTAATCATCTGATGTTATTGTGTGTGGAGCCAAAGCCAGGCCCACTCTTTTAATGTACTAATGAGCAGTGTTTATGCATGGTGTTGCAGAAATTGTGTCCTGGTTAATCCAGGCTTTTTCATGTGCCAGTATGGGCCCGGTCAATTGCTCTTCATGCCCTGATTTAAACCATATGATGATGATGCAGAAACATTGACGTTTTGACTGAAGCCTGGATTCTGGCACATGGAGCTCTAACTCCACAGTCATAATAAATCAGATAATTAGACTCCTATGTTTTTGACTCTCATCTCTTTCTCTAGGCTCAGTCCATGCCACATCCATCGCAGCCAGCCGAGTGGAGCAGGCTCTGTCTGAGGTGGCCTCCTCTCTTCAGAGCAGTGCCCCTAAACACGGGCCCCTGCACCCCTGGATGACGCTGGCTCAGATCTGGCTGCATGCAGGTACTATCCAAGTCCTATAATATTTATTATCTTATTCTTTCTGAACAAACACAAACCAGATATCAACCTGGTGTAAGGGTCACTAGCATTAATTTATTTCTCTTTAAAAAAACAAAAAGCAAATGAATACAGTACCCAGACAGAGGTTGTTTATCTTTCTGTCCACTTCCTGTCACTGGAGGTCATTTACATCTTGGCAACAGAGCTAATATAATCAACCAGTCATAATTCAGACAAGCAGACTCCTTTCCTGTTTGTGTAGGCATTATTCTGTCTCAAAATGCCATGTTTATTGCATTTACAATTAACTGAGACTTTGTGACATTTAAAGGCTTGGTAAATGCATTTGTGTGTCTCTATGTTTGCCTTGCATGTTTGCCTTCAACAGCCGAAGTGTACATTGGGATGTCTAAGCCTGCTGAAGCCACAGCGTGCACACAGGAAGCAGCCAACCTGTTCCCCACGTCCCATAATGTGCTGTACATGAGGGGGCAGATCGCCGAGCTGCGGGGCAACATCGAAGAGGCCAAGCGGTGGTACGAGGAGGCGCTGTCCATCAACCCCACACACGTGAAGACCATGCAGAGACTGGTAATGCATTGAATACACGCAAAGGAGACAACAGCTTTCTTTTCCGTGTACAGTCAGTGGCCCTAGCTCAAGTCATTTTTGTATAATTGCTCTGAGTCTTTTAGGACAGCCCCATCAGAGTCTTCTTTGCTGAGCGGGAGTGCTATATCTCTCCTCTGTGTGCCTTTTTGTCTTTGCGCCCAAATGGTTTAATCTCATTCACTCAGCCATACAATCCCAGCACTCTGTTCTGTTTATGGAGGTTTGGCCTTATTAAATGCTCTCCCAAAGCACTTAGCCAGCATTTGACAGTAAGCCACCAGGGAACCAGTCAAAAGCTTACTCACCGTTCACAGCACAGTCTATGCTTATTTGAAGGTTAATCTGAAAAATAAATGAAGATATATGATTTCTCAAACTTCACTGCAAGCAATTTCATTCCCTCATGTAAAAATACTGACTTGTGACTTAATATCACCAAGTAGGACCCCCATTTTGTTGTTTTGGTCTTAGTGTTATCTGCTACTGCTACTAAAACTCTCCTGGAATTTTAAATATGGGGCAGTAAAGTGGTGGGGTCATAAACCTAATTTTCAGCACCAATGGAATTACAGCCTCACTCACCTGACATTTTGACAGATTTTAACTTGCAAGGTTTTGAACAAAGCAGTTTTAAAATGAACAAAACGGTACATGTATGTTGGTTTTCCTTGGAGGTGTTTTTAATATATGAAATTAAAAACATAGAAAATATTTGGAACAATAGAGAGACCCACAGAGATGATTCATTATTGCCTTGTGACTATGGAATTCAAAATTGTTAATGTGTAGATTATTGGTGTGATATGTTAAGATTAACACACTTAAACACTTGTATAAAATGTGTAACTTAAACTGTTAAAATACAGAACAATATAACCAAAAGTATAGTGTTACCCATACATTTTAGACTATGGCAGCACAAATGATTTTTGTTTGAATAATTTAATCTCATGCAAGTATACATGCCGTTTACATCTTTTGGCAGTCACTTTTGAATTTTGTAGTCACTTGTGCAATATAATTTAACATACTATTAATACACTTTTACCTCACTATAGTCACTTACTGTATATAACAATACACTTAAGCCACTTTATTTGCCATTTTTTACTATTTATTCCCAGACAGCCACCTACTGTAAATAAGAGTGTGCACTTTATACTTTATATTGTATTTTTATTACCATGTTTAGTAATTATTTATCCTATTTTTATTGCATGCGCCTATTTCATTCATTCCTGTTCTAAACTGTGTGTTGCAACAGTGAAATTTCCCCATTGTGGGACAAATAAAGGATCTCTTATCTTATCTTTATCTTTATCTTTATCTTTATCTTTATCTTTATCTTACTTTCATGAACAACAAGAACAACATGAGCAACAAAACCTAATTGTTATTTTTAGACTACAAGGGGGGCCACTATTGTCTCTTGTATTAATGAGAAACACTGACAGTAAATTTACCCTTTAGATCCTCAGTCAAACCTCTCTTTCCCCACAGGGTCTGATCCTCCACCAGCTCCAGCGCTACAGTCTGTCCGAGAAGGTTTTGAGAGATGCCGTGCAGGTCAACAGGTATGTGGTCAGAACATTTTACAGTGATTCATTCTGCTGTGGATCTTCTGACGTCTGATGTAACCTTGTGTTGTCAGCACGGCTCACGATGTGTGGAACAGTCTGGGCGAAGTGCTGCAGGCTCAGGGTATCTCTGCTGCTGCCACTGAGTGTTTCCTGACGGCACTGGAGCTGGAGGCCAGTAGCCCCATTCTGCCATTCACCATCATACCAAGAGCACTTTAATGAAACACACGATGCATAGTTTCAATACTGTACCAGCACAAATTAACGATTCGTAAACTATGTGAATACCATTTATACCCTGAGCATGCAAATCCTATGAAGTTTTTGCTCTTTGATGCTGTAGGCAAAGTTGGAAAATAGTCTTAACAAGCAGCTCTATGCCAAAACCCCACTATTTCTGTTTGGGCAGCTACTGTATTATTTTGCCTCTTCTCTTCATTGTGGTAATTGACAGAAAATGTGGAGTCTGTCTGGCTAAATTTTTTGTGCTAAATATTTAAGGTGCACTGTGTAACTTTTCTGGTGGACAAGCAGGTGACGACAACGGGCTTAGTAACAGGTCAAATCTTTAGAAAGGCGATGCGGAATGCATGTTTATCAAGGTATTGTCAAGGTAAAGCAATAAAAACACCTGTGTGAGATGTAAGAAGAGAAGTTTAATGCCATACTGTGGAACATTCGCAGCAGAGTAATACCATTTCCATGGAGACAAGCTTCACAGTGCACCTTAAATATTGGGCCTTCACACAAAGATATTATTGTTTACATATTGTTTACATTGTGATCCAAGCTGTAACTGAACACTATATGGTATAGAGCTCTTTGTGCTAAACTGCTTCCTCGCTTTCCCACAATGCCTTTCTCTGCTGGGCCTCCTTAGCATCACGACAGCTGATGGCCCATTGACATGTTGCCATAGGTGCACTTTCAGCATGTCTGTTGCCACTTTAATTTGCCTGTGAGCGAGTGCTATCAGTGTCTGTGTTATCGGTACTTGTGTGTGTATGTATTTGTTGATGCCAACATGTTGCCTCTACTGATGTGCGTTAGTAACGTTACTGTCATTTGCTGTGAGCATTCGCGAGTTACTTCTCAAATTTGTTAGCTGTCGGAGTTTAGTTACGTTTACATGCTCTCCACATTTCTCTCACTCTGAAATTGAATGTGGTAATTTTCCTTTAGCCATGCCAAATATTTCAAAAACAATTTCCTCATGCATTTAATTTATACCAGATCTGACCTCGGACCTGTTTGTTTTTGCTGTTCAAACTAAGGAAATCATTGTACCTGTAAAGTGGACTGTGAAAGGTGTTTAAATGACTGTAAATAGAAAATACAGCACATTACAATAATTAATTATATCTGTCTTAAAGATCATTTGCTTTCTAGTAAGTAATTGATTGATGATTCAAATGTAAAAAAGAAAAAAAAACAATTCTGACTAAATGTCAGTCTAATTCTTCCAAATGGTTTAGAAAGCATTATTAAACCCTAAGTATTGAGGAGAATCACAGTAATTTTAAAGAAATATGTTTTTATAACTTGTAAATGTAGTCACAGTGATTGTGCTGTGGATCTGTCACAATTAAATAAATGAATATTATTTTCCTTGAATTTTATGAAATACCAAAAGTTATTGATGTACATAACATTATTATTTTAGTTAATTATACATATTTTTTCTGGCTGTAAATGGGGACCTGATTATTCATTTTGTTGATTTGAGCTGTACAGGAATGACTGAAATGTGAATAAAAGATTTAAACTTCTTTTGTTGAGTGTGCTGTTGGTTTCTGTGCGGTGTTCCCCAGGCGGTGGTGACCTAGGCCAGCAGTGTGCGTTACAGTCTCCACTGTGCAATGGTGGTGAGTGCAGACCTTTTATGTGTGTGTCAATGTGCCGACAGGCTTTGTCCAGAAGTGTCAGGAAGCTACAGTATGGAGCTCTCCCACAGCCACAGCTCATATAACAGCAGTTAGCCCATGGGTCATGACCTCTGCCACATCAGAGGCCTGTAATATGAAGAAACCCACATGTAAATGTCCATTAAGCCTTACTGGATAAAATCACAGTAATTGACCTAATAGAATCATTTCATGGCAAAATGGTAGTAAAACAAAAATAGTAAAATGACTTAAGCACAAAGGTGTCCACACATTTGTATAATTCATACTTGAATCAAACCCAGGGTTGTGTTTCTACGAGAAAACTCAAGTCTTATGATAAAGTAAATAGTATACATGTTTCCTTCTTCAAATGTATAACTTACTAAACAATCTAAACTTAAATTTTGTCATTATCTATGCAATAGGGATGCAACGATCCAGATTTTTCAGATCCGTTACTGATGTGGATACTTGGGGTTTTAAGAATCTGCCGATACTCGATATCAGCTGATCTGCAGAGACTGAAAATAGCATTATTGTCTTTATAAAGTATGACAAAGTATCAAAATGATCGTCTAACTGTTCTTTATCCTTCACTTAACAACTGAACAGATGTTCTGGACCAACAAGGGCCTATAAATAGTCTTATTAAATCAATTTAAAAGCCCAACCTGGATACCGGCTCAAATTTTTCCGTATCGCCACAGATATTCGATACCAGTATCGGTGTCTGTGCATCCCTACTATGCAATACATCTAGTTATAACATTTATACATTTCATGTAAAGTGTACGTTTTCAAATGTGTTGATGGACAATTTAGTAGCATTGATTGATTGATGATCCATATGATAAAAAGCTATTTCATAACATGCATAAAACCAGACATTGATACTGACTCTCTCGTGGTACCAGTGGTTGTTCAGTAAATAACTAATTCAAGTATTGTCAGTTAATGTTAGTACAGTTCATAAATATTTCTTTGCAGATAAAATGTGGGCATGTTCTAAATTAATTGTGGTTTGGTATCTCAATAGCAACAGTCCATTATATACTTCAGATAGTTACATAACCAGAGCCACTAAATGTGTACGCACACTTTCTTCTCTTTAGTTTATTTCTGTTGCAAGAGACTTTTTCATATAAAGCTTATTTAGAAAGCATTAATTGTAAGGACATGGGCAAATCTAAAATGTGCTGTCACCAAAACATAAATTGCTAGTTTGAATGAGCAGTCTTCAATATCATTTCAGAGGATTGTGCATGATTAGGTTGATATTAAATTGATTAACTTTGGACTTTAGTTATTTAGATGCACTTTCCAGTGAAAGTCTGTTCCCCTCCCCCATCCAGGTCTGCCATGTTGCCTGGCAACAGCACATCCATAGACAGACTGGTTTCCCTGTGACACCACTCTACATTCACTATTGCACTATTACACCAAGTGAAGTGTCAAAGACTTTCCTGTTAGAGATGCAAGGCCAGAATCAAGCCATGTCCTCAAAACAATGGTAAATTGTCACATTTTTACACACTCAAAGCGGGTCGGTTTAGTGTCTTGCCCAAGTACACAACAGTACTATTCACCTTAGGGAGTAATCGCACCACCAACCTGTGGCCAGTGGATCTGACCGCTCAACCAATGATGTTAATGCGGGATCCGAACCAGAAGACAATCACTCCACCCCACATGGTGATCGTACAATTTAATTTCACACATTTTAATAATGTTCAATACTGCTCGTTTACTTGGAACAAAGGACCACAAATTTTGAGTAAATGGTATTTTATTGGAAAAACAAAATGTAAAGACTAGCATGTACAACTTGGAATGCAGATCAACTGAACAGAGCAGAACAGTTGGACTGGGCCGGGCCTCGCCGCACCCACACACATACACTCACCTGCACACAAGCACAAGACCCTATCCCTATGAAACTGACACATCCCAGAAGGAAACAACTGCAACGTTTAGGGCAAAATACTGTTCCTGAGCACCACTCTATGGTGATTACATGTAACTTGGGGCTATTCATTCAGAAATCTAAAGTAGGACACAGATATTGATTGCCCTGAACATTTCTGTTGTAAACTACTTCTAGCCCCTCCCACTCCACAAACCAGGATACACCACTGTCCACAGGGCCGAAAAACTAAGCCCCGTTAGGGCTTCATCCTCAAAAAAGGTAAACACACAAAAGATAAAGCATTTATCTGGACATGCTAGGAGTACAGAATCTAAAATGATTTTCTTTTTTCCATTTTAATATTTTCTTAAAAATACCTCCCATTACTGACTTCATTTAGGCAAGAAACCTGCAAATCGTGCTGGTTTTCTCACTCCCATCCATCTGTCAACTCTCCCCTCCAATATGGGTCCCAGGCTAGCCTGACGCTCATAGCCTTTTGCCAGTGGGCTCGCAACAGTAACCCATCTAAAGCTGCATGCATGGAAACGTAAACAAAACAGTAAGTTATAGAAAATAAGAGGCCACAGGCCAACCTAAAGAATGACGACATCAGGCAGATGAAAGCAGGAAGCAGAATAGTAATGGCTGAATAGGCCAGCTGCAGAAAGGCTGCTAAAGGGTTGGCTCTGATTGGTCAGCTCAGCACTGAGGCAGGGGGCACAGGCCAGTACATGCAGATTCATTATGGTTTTGTCCTTTACCTTTTTTGAGCTTGTCGTAAATGAACAGATTTCACATTCAGTTTAAGTTGTCAATGCGGTATGCATAAATATGGACCTTTTACAATATGAGGAATGTGAATTGTCTGACTTCGCTTTCGGTTTAAGTTGTCTTTACAGTATGAATAAATATGGGCCTTTAGCAACAAGAGGTATGTGAATTGTTTGACTGATCCTCCATGAGTCCTTTTATTTGTTGGTCATCATCTGAACAAACTCTGAAGAGACAAATAGAAAAAAAAAGTAAGTATGCAATATTGAAGAAGAGATTTAACTACCAGATTGTACAGCAGATCTTACCTTCATAATTGACCTGGCCATCTCCATCAATGTCAGCTTCTCTGATCATTTCATCTACTTCTTCATCGGTCAGTTTTTCTCCCAGATTTGTCATTACATGGCGCAGTTCTGCTGCACTAATGTAGCCATTGCCGTCCTGAACAGATACAACTTTTAAGAGTCACGTCAAGTCTATTTTCATTTGGACAAAACTAAATTAAACTTTGTACCTTATCAAAAACTCTGAATGCCTCTCTGATTTCTTCCTCGCTGTCTGTATCCTTCATTTTTCTGGCCATCATAGTCAAAAACTCAGGAAAGTCGATGGTTCCATTGCCTGGACAGAATAATTTCATTTTTGCTTTTTTTTTCCCCCGGTATTGAATAAAAGACACAACGTGTGACACGAAACCTACCATCAGCGTCTACCTCGTTAATCATGTCTTGAAGTTCAGCTTCAGTTGGGTTTTGGCCCAGTGACCTCATGACTGTCCCTAGTTCTTTAGTGGTGATGGTCCCATCACCGTCTTTGTCAAACAAAGAGAAGGCCTCCTTGAACTCTGAACAAAGAAAAGAGAAATCGTTTTATTTACAAAATGTTTTTTTTTTTCCTTGCCCAAATTGATAGAGTGGATGGTTTTACCAGCGATCTGCTCTTCAGTTAGCTGGTCAGCCTGAAAATGCAGAGAAATATTGTAAATCACATATTTAGAACAATGTTTGAAAAGTTTACATTATAGTTTATTTCGGGAGGGAGGAAAGCATCTAACTGCAATGATGTCTGTGTATTTTCCCCAGGTATCACATCGACCAAATGTTTTAAATTTAGCACATATGTCGTCTAAGCTGTCTCAGCCTTTGAGTGCCCCATTTGTCCTCAGTGTATCAGATATGTGTAACTTGTCACAGTCTAGTAACAAGTTACAATGGAAGCAAAAGGGCAATTAGAGTTGTAACAAAGGATTATAACAATGTAACAAAGTAGTCTACTGTGACTGTGATTATTTCTTTTATACATTGTAATTTTTTTTAATACATTATCAATCAAATAAAATGGTTGAGATATGGTGAGTGAAGACATCTAGATATAAAATATGTACAAATAAAGTGTGTTGATATAACAGAAATTGTTTCTTTTTACGTTATGATTTAATTATGCCACAGTCTTTGTTATAAAAAGGTCTTTTTGTATGTGTTTTAGAGTCTGTATATTCCAGATAATGATTATCAAAATTAGAAACAATTATCAATTATCACTGCAGCCCTGTGGTATGTTTACACAATCATGCAACAAATAGTCACATTTATATTAGTCCTTTTCTACCTTCAAGGCACTCAAAGAGCTTTAAATCAAGGAACCACTCAGCCAATCACACACACAAACACACTTCAGATCAAAAGACCAACATTCTACCAGTTGAGCTACCATTGTCCAGATGTGTCTCACTGATAAGTGCACTTTGTTAATTTGTGATCTTTACTATAATTTAACCAACATTAACATTTAATAATCCCATTATTATCCATAATAATCCCATAATAATCCAAGTTTTTGTAATCAAACACAGCTGCAAGACAAATATTGGTATTGACCCACAACCTTTATGTTTTCAAAGTGGATATCAGTAAGGTCTGCTACAAGCTTCATAGCTTTAGGCTCGGTCCGCTTCACTTCTGCTCGGCCAGCAGCAACTCGACCTCTCGTATCCATCCTTAAACCAGACCGCTTTGGATCTGCTGTCCTCGCCCCTGCCCCGCTTGCTTTCATGGAGAGTCCGTCAACCGCTCCTCTAACCATTACCAGGCCCTCAGCCAAACACTCTGTGCGCTTGCTATTCTGGACACCGTGCCTCTTCACTTCGGACAGGTCTGACTTTGTCTTTTGCAAAAGATTCCTCAGGTCCTGCATCTCGCGGACCAGGCTGTCCATGCGGCTGGAGGTAGAGTCCATGACCATCTGAAGAAAGGCCCTATAGTTCCTCTCCTGCTGCTGGATCAGCTCTTTGTAGAAGTGCTGCTGCTCATCCAGCAGGTCATACACCGTGGACAGACTCACCAGGTCGTCCTCGACAGGATACATGGCTGCCTTCTTGGGCAGCATGTCGAAGGGGCAGTAGCAACGAGGACAGTGACAATACTTCGGAACAGGATTTGAAGAAGGGTAAAAATAACGCCCAGACATCGATCAGAGGACCCCTCCAGTCTATAAACAGAGCTGGCACAAGCCTTTAGTACAGTTTTGCACTACATAAAGCCTGCCCAAAATATGTGTTTGATTAAATAGCAGGTCCTCTTTTCTGTTTCCAACCTGTGATTGTAAAGTTGGTCCTTTTGTCGGCAGCATAAACAAAAGTCATTTACACTCCTTGTACAACAATTAAAAGGTCAGATACAAAAAAATAATAATAAATTAAAAAAGCAAAAAAACAGACCCACATCAAAACTTCTCCAAATACTGCCAACCAGTCCGAACCTCGAACCATCAGCCTCGTCCTAGAGAAGGAGCCCAGTGGCGGTTATCCATATGCAACCCTGGCCGACTGTGGCACCTAAGCTTAGGGTCCATTTCCCATCCGAACGGGGTAGAACAGAGTTCACCCCCTTTGTAGTCTATGGGCCTCCAGCAGACACACAGAAAGACAGTGAGAGGTGGCCATGACAAAGCATCAGCTCTAGGGGGTGGCCTCTGAGCAGCGGTTTTGCCAGACTGCTCCTATTGCAGCTCCAGGAGAGGATCACATGGCTGGACCTTTGAGATGCCACTAGGACCACCCCAGGATCGCATTTTTAACTCTACACAACATGAAGCCAGGACTCATAACTCATAAGCAACAAACCCACAACTTTGGAGGCCAAAGTAATTAACAATTCATGGGTTTGTTTGATATTAAAAAAGGTGCCATTTTAAGGACTTTTACACATTCAAAGAATATAGAATTGTTATTTTCTTCACTCTTAAACCCATTAGCCTCCAAAAAATTCTAAGCATTAAGAGTTCCAACACTTCGGCAGGTGGGTTATGACAGGCATTACTTGTGCATGTGTCTGCAGGCTCAAGCTTTGGTTAACAAGCTTCTAACACTCTAATACCCAGGTCAAATGGCTCCCAGTCTCAAGGTGCTGTAGTGCCAGAGACACTACATGTTTAACACAGCTTGGCAAAATCCAGATTTACATTACAGAGCCAATAAGGTTTGCGCTGTAATATCGAGCTGCACCCATTGAAATTGTTGGTAAGAAACGTCACTTTCACAACAATCATTGCACGACCTGCTACGATATTTTAACAAATTTATAGCATCATAACTACACTTTTTACCTTTGCTACCTTGTAGCAATTATTAATAAAATGTTTTGACAGTAAATATACACTTAATGCCAAGTCGTGCATATTCAGGAGAAAAGCCAGGAGAATGTCAATTCTCATGAGTCAGAAAACTCAAACCTTGCAACTATCCTGACTGCAGCACAATGTTAAACTAGAACCATTTGACTTTTAAAAGGCTATTCAAAATACAGGATAATGGAACAGTGGATATGCTCGATTATTGCCTCTCCACCAACTTGTCAGATCAGGTAAAAGGCAATGCAAACTCCCTTCATAAAGCATACATTTCTCCAATGATTAGAAATGTTTGAAACTCATTAAATGTGCTTTTGGTTTACACACACACACACACACACACACACACATATACATATATATATATATATAAGTTTCAGACATAAATTAAATGGGCCCATAAGCCATATTGTGCTGGGGCTGTGGGTATGATAAGTAAAGGAGAGGAGCTCAGCCTTTGCTGCTTTTGTGCACAGAGCCTGGTTAGGAGCTGGACTCAGGATGAACTGGTTTTCAGTCAGTTGTAGTTGTACTTTGTCCTTAACCACATCAGTCGAACCAGTTGTATGCACTTTAAGCCTTAAAGTACATATGTCAGTTTAAAACACCAAACACCAAAACATGGATAAGGCACATACAATTTTAAGACGTTGCCATGTTTTTCCTATGGTTTATTTTTATTTTTTTATTTTTTAAAGCAGGTTTATAAACTTGCCTTCTTATTAGGAATGGGCAACAGATGTGACATAATAGGCTTCTTATCTCTCAGCATCCCAACAATTCATAAGGGCATATACAGTCGAAAACACATCATAGGGCTTGGCCAGATATCATTTTCAGCTGATTATGTATTAAATATATTTTAAAAGCAACTACATTAAAACTGAGTCAGAATTGAGTCTTATTGGATGCTGTTGACATAACGTTTCTCTAGAAAAGTTAAGACCATTCTGTTCATGTTAAAATATAGCAGGGGCCAGCATTGCAGTAGCATACAACCCATTTCTCCACCAGTTTTTAAGACAGCAAAAAGCAGTCTGAAGACTCTGAAAGTGTCAAGTTGGAACGAACTAATCAGTTTTGGAACTCAGCGCTTCTTCCTTTAATTTGGTTCCAGGCCAGCCAAGACGATACGCTTGTCCTATAGTGTAATCTAGGTCTGTTCTTTCTCCCATGAGTTCAAATGGACATGCGGTTTAGCAAATGAGAAAAACAGGTGAAAGCAATGGATCTTTAGGCAGGAAAAACAGAACAAAAAACAGTGGATTGAAAAATTTCAGATTACAATCAATGAGCGACGCACTAAAATGCTGTTAATCAGAGGTAAGATTTTTGCTGCAAATGATAGATTTTTATGCATATTTATGAATTTTATGCATGCCCTTTTTTTTACATGTTGCTAATATTTTATTAATTGTTTTATGTTGCACCTTACACCAACGCATGTTCCTATGTTTGTGAATTTTGATCACGGACAATGGCAATAAACGATTCTGATACTGAGACGACCAATCAACAGGTTTGTTTCTCATGATGGCCGCCTTGGGTTTGGCCTGAAAGCTACAGAGAATTTCAGAATGGACTTATCAGACAAATACAAACTTTCAACCTTCACAAACTGACACTCTAACTAGTGTAAAACTGTTATTACATAGTTAGTAGATATGTTCACCCAAAACTAAGTACTACAAAACAAACTGGAGATAGTGCTAGTTTCAGCCTAGCGCCATCCGAGTAAGTCAGGACTTGTTAAGCCACGTTGATAGACAACTCCCAGATTCTTCTCAAGCTTGAAGCCACACCTTATTTGTACCTAAGCATATACTTACCGTGCAGTAAATGGCATGTGGAGTCGATCTTTCAGGTGTATCAACTAGTCTAGCTTGATTAATGATAAATATTAGAGATCAAAACTCCACATAAGTTCACATTAGTCGATTTACATACGATTCTGGGGTTGAAAATGCAAGCTTTAACTAGAACTAGAACTTTACATCAACGTATGCCATGAAAACGACAGAGAGTGAGGTCTGTCGTGGAAGAATTCAAAGAAAGCATACATAGAAAAAGGTCCATGATCACAGCGTAAAATCCAAGTAAACCACCGTATAAAGAACAGAGTTACGTGTTTATGCCCATTCTATAATTCGAAAAGTACATCTATGAAGAGAATGGCCTGATACATGGAGTAATGTAAAATTAAACCTAGCACCGATGCTAACACGCCAAACAAAACAGCGCCGATACAGCCACATTTATTACGCTGACAATGTAAATACACCGATTGGATACAAAGCTGTTTGGGCAGCATCCACCTTCACTGACCAAAACACCAGGTAAATATGACGGGGTTCATTTAGCGCAGGTCCGCAAAGATCTTCTAGTGTGCGCCGTCACTCAGATCTCTGCACCGGCGTCAAGTCATCCAAGAGCGACCCCGTAAACCACGACATCGCGCAAACACACAAATGACACAATTGATGAATAGATTGTAGTAGCCTTTAAAATATACTCACCATGTCTGATTGAGTGTGGAAGGTTGGTCTGCTAACGCTACGGGGACAGAGGAAATGGACGGCTGCCTATGAACGAGGCAGAGAGTGCTGGAGGCGGGCAAGAGACGGGACGAACCACCGCCTCACGATATCCATCCGCACTACCGCTCAACAGTTCCGCCCCCTGTAAAGTTTCTCGCTACGATTCCGGAAGTAAATTTCCCATTGATTATCCAAAACAAATCACATCTGAAGGAAAGGTGTTCAACTAAGACTATTGTTACTTAAAATGAAATATTGTTAAATAATAGAATTTATGAACAGGAGCCAGGCATTTTCATTTTATCTTGAAATGATGTTTGATTTGATGATTTTACACACTTTTGTAAGTTAACTTTTGAAATTATTGAAACTGTGGTACTATAATTTGCAAATCTTTCTCCTCCGGCGTATGGTCATTGACAAGGGGGCAGTTGGTCTGTTTTTTTTTTTTTTAATGGCTAGCTCAGTACTTCCTGTATAATTCCTGCAGTGAACAGTGAGTTGCGTTGGACATCTCTGAAACATGTTAAAGACTACAAGTGAGTACTTCACCAAAGGACACTAGTGTGTTTATATTGTGTGTCTCAATGCTAACACTAATGCATAACAATTGAAAAGTAAACAACCCAACTACCACCTTGTGCACAGAGTCAATTGACCATGCACCGAAGGAGAAAGATTAAGAGTCAATTAATTCCACATTTATTTGAACCTGAAGGAGGGTAACTTGGGCTTTTTTGGTGGAAAAACTAAATATACTTGATTTTCTTGATGTTAAGAGCTAGGCAGGAATCTTTTAACAAAGTGGAAATCTTTTTTCACACTTTGTGTCAATTTACAGTGTTACATTGTCAACTGTAACAACTGTGTCAACTGTCAACAGCATACATTTGCAAACTGACTTCCTGACAGACATCCTGATCCCAGAGATTATTAATATACAGACTGAAAAGAACAGGGCCATAGATTGGTTCTTGGGAAATTCCTGTTTGTATTTTAAGAAAAGATGATGATTTGCAATTATTGATGACGACACATATCAGGACACTGAGCGCTTGGAGAGATGAAAAAATGAGAGCTTTGAAATGAGCAAATTGTGGGTCACTGTGTTGAAGGCCTTTTTAAAATCAAAGAACACAGCCCGAACAATATTGCCTTTATCAAGTGATATTAACCTGTTCTAATAATAGACCTTAGCTGTTTTTGTTAAATGATTTTGATTAAACCCAAACTGAAGAGGATATAAGATATATGCTTTAGACTCAATAATTGTTCTCTTATAATTTTTTCCAAAACTTTGGACATAACAGATATGTTAAGATAACAGTTAATTGGTTGATAGTTGGCAACTTCATAAGTGTTCCCAGATTTATAAATATCCATAAATATTGTTAATATCCATGTGGAAATTGACCAGTTCGGTCAAGTGTTAATCACTCGAGTTGTTCCAGGGAACATCACAGGGTTCTGGGATGTTCCACTTCCTGCACCGAATATGTCCACAAGAGCTGTTGCTGTTATATCAAATGTTCGTTTCTCTACCGTAAGCCGTCTCCAAAGGCATTTCAGAGAATTTGGCAGTACATCCAACCAGCCTCACAACCGCAGACCACGTGTAACTACACCAAGCCAGGACCTCCCCATCCAGCATGTTCATCTGCAAGATCATCTGAGACCAGCCACCCAGACAGCTTCTGCAACAATCGGTTTGCATAACTAAACAACTTCTGCACAAACTGTCAGGAACCCGTCTCAGGGTTACTTTGATGAAGTAGGCTAACTACAGATTACGAATTACTTTTTTAAAAATGTAATTAGTTACTGCCTCAAGAAAGTAACTACGTTACTTTACATTGGGATTTCTATATTTGTAATATTGTATAAATTAATTAAATGTGTGCTTACGTTTTATTAATGACATTTAAACAGAGGAAAACAACAAATTATTTGTTGAAATTGTCTAAAAATGCATAACACCAACAATAGAAATGGGTAGCAGAAATCATATCTATGGGTTTTTCATTCAACCTGCTCCTTGTTGAGGCTGTTTCAGAAGGTTACATTTTCTTCCGAAACGTTGTTGGTGTTGAAAGTAACTAACAGAAATTTATTAGTAACTGTAACTTGGCTACAAGGATTTTCAAAGTAATGCGTAACATTTCTAATTATTACTGAAATTGTAATTTAATTACTGTAACTAAGTAAAAGTAACATAGTTAACACTGGTCTTGACAGTCTGTCATCATAACTGACTTGAGTGGGCAAATACTCACATTCGATGGCGTCCTGCACATTGGTGAAAGGTGTTCTCTTCTCGGATGAATCCTGGTTTTCACTGGTCAGGGCAGATAGCAGGGTGTGTGTGTCATGTGAGCGAGTGGTTTACTCAACATTTTGGATCGAGTGGGCCATAGTGGTGGTGGGGTTATGGTATGGGCATGCATATCCTATGGACAACGAACACATGGCTTTTTGAATGCACAGAGATACCGTGACGAGATCCTGAGGTCCATTGTTGTGCCATTCATCCACAACAATCACCTCGTGTTGCAGCATGATAATGCACGGCCCTATATTGCAAGGATCTGTAAACAATTCCTGAAAGCTGAACACATCCCAGTTCTTACATGGCTACCATATTCACCGGACATGTCACCCGAGTAAGCTCAGGATGCTGTGCATTGGTGTACATTGGTGTGTTTCAGTTCCTGCCAATATTCAGCAACTTCGCACAGCCAATGAAGAGCAGTGGGCCAACATTCCACAGGCCACAACCAACAACTTAATGAACTCTATGCAAAGGATGAATACTCACTAGCTTTAGACAGATTTTTGAACAATATTTGAGTGAAATGTTTTTTTATGCTTTACACTGAAATGTTTTAATCAGAATCAGAAAAAAAGTTTATTGCCAGTGTCAGACAAAGTTCACAAACCAGGAACTTGCTTCGGTGATATGGTGCAACATGGCACAATGAATAATAATATTAGTAAAATATAGCCGCAAGCGGCAATGATTGGCCCTTGCCCACGCCATGCCACCGCCCCGCAAAGCAGTTTCCCTCCTTATACAGTAACACCTATGGAATACGTGGTGCTATTGCGCCTCCTCCTCTTCTTTACACATAGGGCATTATTGTTGACAGAAAATGTAAAAGATTTGGTCAAAGTTTGTGGCTGCGCCATAACATTCTGGATAACTTTTGATGTCCCACTCCTCAAGATAATTTTCATCTAGTTCATTTGGGCGCGTGTTAGCCACCTGGAAATTTCAGAGATTTGGCCATTTTCCCATAGAGATAACATTGGGGGTTTCCATCGTTGCATTGGGTCTCATTGGGTTTTTCTATTGTGGAAAATATCAGAAATTTTGGACAAACACATTTTTTCTGCTACCCATACAACATTTTGCAAATGCTCTAAAATTCTAGGCTAAGTTTGGAGCTTTACTGCACAGAGACAGTAGCACTTTTCCTCTAATTAAACTTTTGATGTCCCACTCCTCGAGAGCTCATTTGGGCAAACGCCCAAGAAGGAGTTCGTAAAAGTATGAAGAGTTAACCACCTGCAAATTTCAGAAATTTGGCAATTTTCTCATAGGAACAAGATTTGGGGTGTTATCGCTACGGCTACGTTTGTAAGAAATATGGCATGACTCTAATTGACTTTTTTGTTTGGGTGATCATCGGGAGAAATTTCAAAAAACTAAATTTTTGCTCTCCATATAAAAGTTTCAATTATTTCACCTCAAGTAGGTTTTGGGCAAGGAGGGTCACAACTGATTAAAATGCTACGCAATTTGGACTTGTGCAATGTGCAAAGAAATTCTAGCCACATTTGGCAGCTTCGCCACAGTGAGACTTATGCGACAAGTGTTGATAATGTGTGTCACACTCACACTCATTATCATTTTCACCAAATTTTGGCTTGTTCGAGCAAACGCCCTAGGACGCCCTAGGACGAGTTCATAAAACTAGTACGACAATTTTAAAAACTGCTGAGTCATGCTTAGCAAATTTGGATCCAATATGGCCGACATCTGATTGGGCGGACAGCGTTGCCGTAATAATGTTTTTTTTTTTCTCTGTAAAACATTTGGTACAGCATTGTCATATTTTCTACCACTAATTTGTATGCATGGGACATGCATGAGTTAGTCATTAGTGAGTGCTTGGAAGCAGGCTATCGTTTCGCGCTCGATTTTGTGCACACTTCGTGGGCACTTTCGCAGCCATGCTTTGCAGCATTGCGGAACTAATAGGCCTCTCACCAGCTTGTGGTGTTCGGGCCTAAATATAAGCTACGACAAAATCAGACCTTATTAAAAATAATAAGGAGTTGTAAGATTTTCAAAATAGTTATGCTTCAAATTTAACATCAGGAATATACCGTCAAATATGCTATTTGTACAAGACAAAGTACAACGTGGCTGTACACTTAAGAAGAAGACTTGTTGAACGTAATTAATGAAAACTTTCTAAATGTGTTAAGAAATACATAATGAAATAGTTTAATAGTAATTTTACATTTGGCACCCCATAAATGAATGTGTCCCGCTGAGAGGCGCGTGTGGCACTCTCATGGTGGTAGTCTAGTGGACTACTTTTCCTCACCACGTTAGTATAAGCGCGGAAGGATAATGTCAAAAATTCCACAATTTACAGCATTGGGGGAGCGGCGGCTTGGATTTGAAACGCAGTTTGCAATTGGACAATGCAGAACTGCAATCTTCAGCTGACTGATCGAAGCTCTTTGATTGGTCAGGTCAGATCTGCAATGCACCAAACCACAGCGCGACGCTGAGAGAAAAAGGAGGGAAAGGAACTACTTTTACTACTACAGAAAATGTAATTCTTAAAACCAAAATTGACCAATTTAAAATTCAGAAAGTTGATCTTCTATATGTAAAAGACAACACATGATGACATAAGTATACCAGAGGCAGTGGTGATCAGCCCCTTTCCTCAACAGTCCCGCCCACTTCGAAGCGCGCTCTGATTCCGGAAGTAAAACTCCAATACATTTTTCCCAACTTTTCGAACCAGTACCAGTGTTGCCAGATTGGGCGGTTTTCCGCCCAATTGGGCTCCATTTGTTTGCTTCGGGCGGAAAAAAATAGCGTTGGGCGGGTGCATATATTTTGGGCTATTTTTGGATGTCTCAGGCGGGAATTTGAAATGCAAAAT
This sequence comes from Rhinogobius similis, assembly GCA_019453435.1. NCBI lineage: Eukaryota > Metazoa > Chordata > Actinopteri > Gobiiformes > Gobiidae > Rhinogobius > Rhinogobius similis. The sequence goes on from CM033638.1 coordinate 8,889,996, forward strand.
AGATGAATATCTTCATAAATATTTGTGTATTATTGATTGAGTTGTTGATAGAATATTAAATAGAATAGAATAAATTACAGAAATTGCATATTGAATGGTTTGCAACAGTGACATTGGATGTGCTGGTTGTCAGTCAAAATGGGAAGGCAGTTGTGGTAAATATTTAGCAGTTTTACATTTTTAAAGTACAGTTCCAGAAGAAATTTTTAAAGTTTAAAATTACAGGTGTGTGTCATCAAAATGTGACGTACAGTTGAAAATAGACAGTTAACACTATAAATGTTATGAAGATTGTCAAACAGATGACAAAATAGGCAAAATTTGTAGTAAAATCTTAAATACAATCATATTAGTCAAACATGTCTAACCTGTCAACTTTGAACGCACCATACAATCAGATGGTGGTATTGTATTGTTGCCAAATAAGGAGGGCTAAGGGCCCGACTGGTCTATATGTTTATCTGGTGTGTGCCGTTGGTTTGTTCATGATTTTACCGTTGCAACTGTGCTTTGTATGCCATTTAAATAGTAATTTTGTAAAGTTTATAATTTGGGCTGGTTTTCATTGATCTTGGCGGGTTTTATGTGGACTTTGGGCTGGAAACTGTCAGTATAATCTGGCAACACTGACCAGTACTTTAGTACCCTCTCTGGTGGGGGTTCCTCCACAAAGATGTTATTGCTTTACATAATGTTCCACAGTTTGGCATTAAATGTATATTACATGTGAGCAGACTTGCCTCGCCACAGATCTGACCTGTAACCCCTGCTCATTTCCATAGAGATAGGTCATACGTTTAATGCCATGCTATGAAACATTCTAGACAAGCAGCTAGATGGTGAACCCTCTAGAAAAGTTCGTGTACCTTTAAGCTTCACAATCTGCTAAAGTGTAATGTCACATTTTAAGCTACTATATGTGCTTGTAATTTGTTAAATTGTAATTATTCTAAGAGGACAATCCGCTTTGATGAGCTTTATGTTTGGGTAAACTAATGAGAGAACATCATTATAACAACGCATTTCGATTGATTCATGCCAGTTTGAGTAATCCTGAATTATCCAGCATTTGAACCTTTAAAAAATCCTGTTTTCTCATTTACCTTCTATGCCCGTCCACATCCCTGTATGTGATAATTTAAAAGAAAAAAAAAAAGTGATACATGTTGGATTCTAAAATGTCCAATTGGCCCCTTTCAAAAATGTAAGTTTCAGCTTTGAACAAGAAGTCAATGCACTTGTTTCTATTATTTAACCTCATCAACATTGTAGTTTACAATGAACAAAACGTAAAATTACGATCTACTCAGCTTATAGTTTGATACCAAATTAAAAAAAGTAAAAGTATAACATAATAAAGGCATATTTAGTTTTTAAATTATGCTGTGGCAAGCATGGGCAAACCCTTTCTGGAATTACAGTGTAGTGGAATGTAGATTTTTTAAAGTTGGAATTGATTTAAAAAAAAAAAAGAAAAGAAAAGAAAAGAAAACACAACACTTTTACTATTACAAAATTATAATTTAATTTCCAAAATCCTACACTTTCAACTTTGGCTGATACATTTTTAAGTTAAAATGCCAGAGGATGATATTATTTAGTCCTCAAGAAGTATATCAAGCTCTTCAAGTGGTAGTCTGATTCGAAGTTCTTTTTCTGTCATCAAGTCCACAAATTCCACTAAATTCTCAGGAAATAATAGAACAGCATCCATATACAAGCCCTGGTCCCAACACAACAAACGGTTAACATTTATGCCTACAGTAATTATCGTAATAATAATAATAATAATGCACTGCCTCAATATTACCTTTGTCCAGGGAACATTTTGCAGCGCTTTATAGAAAATCCCTTTGGCTTGATCCATCTTCCCATCTGATACCTAAATGAATAATGATACAGTTGTATTCGAATGTGTAAGGGTGGCAAATAATGAATCCACATTGGGTGTATATTTGCTAATTTTACCAGTTAATACTACATCATATATATTATTGCTTTAATATAAAAACTGCATTTTTGCCTTCTCACCAGGAAATACATATACATTCGCCAAAGCAGAGGACAATGAGCTCCCATCTTTGTTTTAGTTGCATTTTCAAATAATCCACGGATTCTGTGACCGAGGCCGTTCTCTGGCAAGGTAGGCAAAGCAGTGCCATGGCAACATGATCTAGAAGAGTTTGAAAATTATTATTTTTTAAGTAGGAATAATATACCTAATTGTCATTTACCTCTGAGCAGCATCCACAGTCTGCTTCCTTTGTTGTTCAGCAACTATAGCAAAGAGGCTTGGCACCACATTACTTGCATTCCGCATTACAGAATGAAAAAAGCGGCGAGCACGGCCAGCGCTATGGTAACGGTTCTCCACCTGAGGATGGTTAAGACATGACAAAGTTGAACTTCTTCAGGGTAAAAAATAACAATCTAATACCTTTATAATAAATACCTGAATGTAAACACTCCAGAGGGCAGCACAGAAAGGCCAGGTAGACAAGGCGGCAGTCAGCATCTGTCGTAGTTGAGCTAGAGGGAACACGCTCACTTTGTTGTGATACCTAAGCAAAGCTGCTTGCTGTATGGCTAAGGCCTCACACTCACAGGATAAATTAGAAATGAAATCCCTGTAACCAGCTTCACTACTTTTAAGGCCAGATGTTAGCCTTTGCTGTAACTCCTCCATTCGGTTTCTTGTTTGTGTGAACACATCAGAAGCTGATTTGATCCCCACTGTGAGGTATTGGAAGAGAGCATAGCAGCCAACCAGCCCCCTGTATGACTGACCTGGAAATGCAAAAATGTATACTTACTGGCGTGTCTTACAAAGATACAAAGGTAGGTATCATTAAGGCTTACCTTTGTCACCTTTTTTAACGGAGACATTGTCAAAGGTCGTTAAAGCGCAGTTTAAAGCTTGGTCATATGACTTCCGCGCTTTTAATATGGAAACAGGTGAGAGCGGTTGAGATGAAGACAATGAAGTTCCTTCAGCTAATCGTGTTAAAATACACACGGCAGGCGAGGAAGTTACATCTTTCTGTCTTCCACCAATGTCTAATTCATTTTCAATCTCTAATTGTGCCCACAATAATATCAGATTACACAGACTTGGAGAGCTAAGGGCATTGGTCGCTCCAAGGGCTGATGCTGTGGCAAAAACCTTTCGTGCTTCTTCAAGGTTTCCCAAAAGCCACTCCAGGTGAGCATACTCGCGCCACAGCTCTAAAGAAGAACGGTTCTCTGGTTCTTTAAGTAAGCGCTTTACAACCCGTTTGCTTTTCTTGCCCTGTGAGAGGATAAGTTTTTTGTTGCTGCTGCATGTACTCTGCTGAACCTGTTATGTACAACGTTTAAAAAAATGGGTTTAGTACATTAAAAAAATAACAGTGCTTTTTTCATTCATCTTCATTTCTTTCATTTTTAAGACTAAAAAAAACAATAGACATGTAGATATACCTTCAGTTTCTCATACTGAATCCGGCTGAGAGACAGGATGGCTCGATGGTGGATAGGAAGCAAAGGCTGAATCATAGCAAAAACATTATTTAAAAACTTTTCACCCTGCTTTCCCAGCCCTATGCACTTTGGTGTTCCCTGCAGAGTTGTAATCTGTCCAACAGAGTTCATCCCAGTGTGAAGAAGCTCAGGGAATGTCAAAGGACGTGCAAATAAATTATCTAAGAAAATGAAAATACATTTGGTTAATAAGGTCTTGTGTATGTTTGCACTTTGATAAGTTTTTTTTTTACTTTGAGTCAGTAGTGAAAGGTTCTCCAGCAGGATTCCAGGTTGGCTAGGTGTGCTTATATTTACAGGCAGTCCCAGAAATGACAAAAAGTGAAGAAGAAAACCGAGCTGTAATTCTGGAGACGATAAACAGATCATGGACTGGCCAATGTCATCAAACAGAACCTTGAAACAAGAATGTGGGAAGAAAATTCAGATAAAGTGTATTTTTGGATATGTCTAGTAATGCAATACAGTAGAAGTAAATGGTTTGGAGCCCGTACCTGTCTGTCAGGGTCTTCACAGTCATCTTCTGATTGACCCTTGGATTTATCAGGTCTCCAAGGTAACCAATGAGCTGCTTCACGAGATGACTCCACATCTAGCCAAACCCTCCATCTGGGCTGGTTCCGATCCTTCACTTCCTCCTCTTCTTCCTCATCATCCTCCTCCTCTTCTATTAAATGCAACATACATATGTTAAATATAATTTCATGACTGATGTAATGGAAAATCTCTATAGGTTCCCAATATTTGAGGTTATACCTTCACTTGGCTGTAGCCAACCACCTCGTTCCTGTTGAAGCATCCATGTTTTCCAGCCTTTTGATCCAGGCTCACCAACCCTCGCCTCACCACTGTCCCAGAAGGTCTCAAAAAATTCCACCTAAAGTAAATTATATGTTTATTTCATCATTTCATAAGGAGAGCTGAAAATAGAAAAAAAAAAAAAAAAAAAAAATCATCGACAGAACGTAGCACACCTGCTGCTTAGTAGATAGTTTTTGTACACTTTCAGGTTTTAAAAACGTAAATTCTATCATGGCCTGAAACAGAGATGTTGCCTTTTCTGAGTGACCAGCCTGGCGCAGAAAATGGCACTGTTGAATGAAGATATCTAAAAGAGGAAAACAGAATAATGGAAATTGTATTTTTCTTTTAAAAATCTAAAATCACTCTTAATATAACAAGGGTTACCCAACATATCTTCCTCCACTCCAGGCAGAGCTGGATGAGAGACCATGCTTCCATCTCGAACAGCACTAAGAGTGCTTAGACATTTTCCGTAAGCAGAGTTGACTTTCGACACGGAAAAGTTACTAAAATAGCTCTGCATGAACAGTAAATACTCTTTCCACAAAGGTGCACTGTTTGGGTGGAGAAATACCTGAAATATGATAGAACAGATATAGCTTAGACTAAGTTAACAACAACAACGTTATTATTATTATTATTATTAAGCAGTCTAACCAGCTTCTTCCATTCTTTAGCCAAAGCTGAGGACTCCCAGAGTTCTTGGCAGATCTTTAGCCTCTCAAGTTGTAAAGAAATACAACTAGGGTTTGAGGAAATGGCACGATCCACAATGCTCAACTTTTTCTCAAGCACAGCACGATAGGAAGATTTTGGTCGCTCACTGTTGTGTTCATCACCATGTTCTATTGAGTTAAGTTCATCCTGGTCAACAAAATCAGCACAATAATGTCAAACATAAAACACATTTTTGGATTATTATTATTATTATTCATATCAGAAAGAGAATACCTGATAATGTATAAACTGTATCCACAGTTCAGTATCCTCTGGTTGCTCTCTAAGTCGTTTGTTAAAGTCTTCAGTTTTCTTTGCAAAAAAAGATGAAATCGCTGTAGTCTGCGGCTCTTGCTTTGGGTCAGCTTCACCTGGTTTTCCTTTACCCTGCATCCAAAGGGCTGTCGCTGGGTCATACACACCAAGAGGATTTAATGATGTCCTCTGTGACAGGTCACCTGGATACAAACATCCTGTTAATTATGTGGACAATGAACCACTACTTAATATTCAAAGGTTGCTTACTCCCCAGACCATCTATTGTGCTTCCTTTATTATCGTCACAGAGAGCAAGAAAAGGTGCTCCTCTATCGACATTGTTTTCAGGTGTTGTCGTAGGTAATAAGACTGGAGATTCAAAAAGAAGTAATTTGCGACTTGCTATCGAATAATATCTTTCGTCTCCACATCCACGTCCTCCATGTTTCTTCTTGTCTTTGGCTTTCTGTTTCTTATTTGATTCAAAGTCATCCCATGTAACTCCTTGTCTTCGAGGATCTACACCCATTATGGAGCTTCCCTTTCTTCTGTACCTGCATGCAGCACAATACCGTTATTATTCTATAGTCTAGCACTGCAATATCAGTCTGTTTTAGTGTACCTTGCTACATCCCCTCTGTAAAGGGACTTATAAGTCCAGTTGGCTGCGTCTGGCTTGAGGTCAAGGCAGAATTTCTCTTTCTGGCCAGAAGTGATGTCATCAAGCCAAGAGAATTTACTTGCAAATACATGACTTTCAGGCCTGTAAACATATAACATATATTAAGTATTTACTATTCAGTACAGTATCTGTGTTTAAGTCTACACAAACCTGTCAGTATCTTGCTCCTTTTTTAAGTCACTTGGGAAGATAATTTCAGAGTCAGACCCGCTGCTGTCAGAATGCCCATGCTGCTTTTTGTGTTTCTTCCTTTTCTTTTTCTTCTTCTCACTTTTCTTCTGCTTCTTTTTGTGAGATGCGTTGCTCTCATCATCATCATCCAATTCTTCAACAGAGCTCAAATCTCTATAATTAGGAGAAGTTAGAATGTGACCTTAAACATTTGAGCATTAGCATGAAAAGCCCTAACAAATCGACAGTGACCTCGATTTAGTGGCATCATCTTGCGTCTCCACAGTCTTCTCCAAAAAACGACAATGCAGAGAGAGTGCATCTTGTGTTTGAAAACTTTTGTTTTTCAACCACTCTAACTCTGGAAAAACAAAGAAGATGCGTAAGCATGTAATTTAACTTATCTTTACTGATTAGCAACAGCTGAACTGGACAACAGAAGCTGAACAGCTGTGTTCTCGTCATGGGATGGTTCGCTTATAGAACTTAACACATTAACACACTTACATCGTTTAAGGCTGTACACATGTAAATCATTACCTTTTGATGAATCTTCAGCTTTTACAGACACTTCTTCAGCAAACGCTGGAAAGAGCGCCATGATGGTTCCGTCGCAAATAAACAGTCGCGGGATTGTGACGTCACTATCTTATTTTATTATTTTGTTTATTTATGTTTCGTGTAGGCGTGTGACTCCCGTACCAGGGTGTTTTAAGAGAGAGAGTGGCTTTGCAGAAAAAATTACTCTTCCGGATATATTATATACAGTATTTATGAATGTATCCACGGGGTTCAGGAGGATGAGAAATTAGGAGTACTGTGTGTATTGAAAGAAAAGTCCTGAAAATGTTAAACATAACAAGATGCTGAAACCCCTGGATATGTATTACTGATGTTGATGCTTCCTTTAGGGTCAACTTTTGCACCAGGGTTGTCTTAAAAAAAAAAAAAAAAGACGGCACACGCGACGCAATTGTTGCCTAGAGATATCCTTTTCACCCTTCTGTTTTGCGTTACCAAAGAAACCAAAGTAGGGGCTTCCAGAACGGTGACCGCCCACCAAAAGCCCCATTCATTTTTTTACCCCGAAAAAAAAATCACAGGTTTAAACCTTGCTAGGGGCTTGTTAGCTTTGGTGACTGATGACCACAAGACCCATAGTTTTATTTTAAACCGGATTCTGTAAAATATATTCACCAGAGACGCAGCGAGCTTTGGAATGGGCGGGACTGTCCAACTGACAAGCAAAAGTTTTTACCAATAGAATTTCAAAGCTGTTTTGAGTGACGTTTCCCCGCCCCAATAAAATCCCTCTACCGTGTGCACTTGGAACAGCGCTCACCTTCTTATGTTAGTCCGTCACTAATTTTCAAGACTACGACTGTTATCTTCAGGTTGTTCCGTGTGGAAAAGTTTTGAACTCCGTCATTATGAGAGAAATTGTGCATCTACAGGCAGGCCAGTGTGGTAACCAGATTGGAGCCAAGGTCAGAATTTAATCTTTGTTCACATTATAGCTTAACTGTTAAATATTGGGTAATAGTGGTTTGGGCGGGCTGCTAAGCTAAACTAGCTTATGACTAGCCAAGATGAGGACAGCCCCTGAGTCTTAACGCTAATATGCTGAGTTTGCAATTCTTTAATAAGTATTGACTGTCGACTCTTTTGATGATTTGGTCGTTTACAGTTTTGGGAAGTAATAAGTGATGAACATGGCATCGACCCGTCCGGGACATACCACGGGGACAGCGACCTGCAGTTGGAGCGAATCAACGTTTACTACAACGAAGCGTCAGGTGAGATCCAAGCTTTTTATTTCGTAGGCCTCGGTTTTCGTATTCGATTAATTTACGAACATTAATATGTGGATTGTTGAAACATTAAAATATACCGGACAGAACAATGATGTATTCCTAGATACTGTTGCTATGTTTATATAATAACATTGTCTCTATGATACAACGAATCAACAAATCCGCTGCCAACTTCTGTCACACACATGAATAGCGGCATTTTGCGAACTTACCCTAACCTTACCCCATTTGTAAATAAATATATCTTGGGGGGGAAAAAAACACATTTGTTAGCATGCCACCAATGCAAAGTGGCGGTTGTGACGCAGAACTGGTTTTTGCAACACAATGCACATGAATGAAAAGTTAGGAAGGCTCCCTTACTTAACTTACCTTCACTTACCTTTCACTTATAAAATTGTAAATATGACCTTTTTAATTACATTTTTTTTTTCATTTTTTCATTTTTTTTTTTTTTTTTTTTTTTTGCAATTTTAGATACATCTTTTAATTTATTTTTCACTATTTTACCACAGGTGGAAAGTATGTCCCCCGTGCAGTTCTTGTTGATTTGGAGCCAGGAACAATGGACTCTGTGAGATCTGGGCCATTTGGTCAGATTTTCAGACCAGACAACTTTGTCTTTGGTAAGAATGTGAATGCCCATTTCATACATTCCCATTAAATGCCCTTTTTCTTATTTGTCCATTGTCATATGTTAACACAACACAGGTCAGAGTGGGGCAGGTAACAACTGGGCTAAAGGCCACTACACAGAAGGAGCTGAGCTTGTGGACTCTGTGCTGGATGTGGTGAGGAAAGAGGCAGAGAGCTGTGACTGTCTACAGGGCTTTCAGCTCACTCACTCTCTTGGAGGAGGTACAGGCTCTGGCATGGGTACCTTACTAATCAGCAAAATCCGAGAGGAGTATCCAGACCGTATCATGAACACTTTTAGTGTGGTGCCCTCGCCTAAGGTACTCACAACTTAATTAAATGGATGAAAAAAAGATCAATGTGTAACTTTCTCCTCTTTCTCTTTCCAAACAACAGGTGTCTGACACGGTGGTGGAGCCTTACAATGCCACACTCTCTGTCCACCAGCTGGTCGAGAACACAGATGAAACCTACTGCATTGATAATGAGGCCCTGTATGACATCTGCTTTCGTACTCTGAAGCTCACTACGCCAACATATGGGGACCTAAACCATCTTGTATCTGCTACCATGAGCGGTGTGACCACCTGCCTGCGCTTCCCTGGTCAGCTCAATGCTGATTTGAGGAAACTGGCTGTGAACATGGTGCCATTTCCACGATTGCACTTCTTCATGCCAGGCTTTGCCCCCCTGACAAGTCGAGGCAGTCAGCAGTACAGGTGAAACTTTTTAAATGAAGAACAAGGGGCAATATTATCTAAAGGAATGCCTATTATTTTATTCTTATTTCAATAACGATAATCTGACTATATTTTTGCAATCCATCTGACATTTTCTATGGTTCATTGAGGTTAATGTACACAATAAGAGGTCTTTTGAAAAGACCTCTTATTGTGTATCAGTGATTTATAAAAAAAATTTCTTGCAGGGCTTTGACAGTTCCTGAGCTCACCCAGCAAATGTTCGATGCCAAGAACATGATGGCTGCTTGTGATCCTCGCCATGGCCGGTATCTCACAGTGGCAGCCATTTTCCGAGGTCGTATGTCCATGAAGGAAGTGGATGAACAGATGTTGAATGTACAGAACAAGAACAGCAGCTACTTTGTGGAGTGGATCCCCAACAATGTCAAAACGGCAGTGTGTGATATCCCTCCTCGCGGCCTCAAAATGGCCGCTACCTTCATAGGAAACAGCACAGCCATTCAGGAGCTGTTCAAACGCATCTCCGAGCAGTTCACTGCCATGTTCCGGCGTAAAGCTTTCCTTCACTGGTGAGTAAATGGAATGGATTTTGTAACTGCTCGGGAGTAATCCCAAACTTGTGCTGACATGCTACTGCGAAATCAAAGATGAATAACTTTGTTCACGTGGCAGGTACACTGGAGAGGGCATGGACGAAATGGAGTTCACCGAGGCAGAGAGCAACATGAATGACCTGGTGTCAGAGTACCAGCAGTACCAGGATGCCACAGCGGAAGAGGAGGGCGAGTTTGAAGAGGAGGGTGAAGAAGATCTGGCCTGAATTCATGCTTGAATGTTTTAACTATGCAAAAGTCAGTGCTGTGGTGTATCATAAGGATTGGCCCAGCCTCATCAAGACTGCTATTCTTTCTTACAGCTGGTATTTTAAGTGTTTTCTTCTTTTCTTTGTCTTTTGATGTCAATGTTTTAACCTCTAGTGCAATCATGACTCAAGATAATGCATTTTATATTTCCAAAGATATGATTAAAGCCCTGTTTCCACCGGCCCTACTCGTCCCTACTTGGCTTGGTTCTGTTACTATTAATATATCCTTGAAAACTCTGTGGTAACCATGGATTCCACCAGTTAGTCAGTTTAGTACCTATTTCGCCTGGTTGAGCAAGTATAAATAAACACTACCTGGTAGCAGGTAAGGGCTCGTGGAAACACTCCTAACTGGCTTTGTTGCAACGCAACAAAAGATACATTTCTTTGTACTGTTTTTACTTTGGATACCTGTAGCTTTCTTTTGTCATGGTTTGAATAAAAAAGACTTGCGCCTCAGCTCTTCCCTCTATTGCTTTTTAATTTATTCATCTATGGTGAACAAAAACAATCCAGACTGTTCATACAAGAAAGACTTTATATAAAATTCACATTTAAAAAAAGATAGAATGTACTTTGCACTGAAAATTACATACTTCCCACCCTGCTGCCATCATCCTCACGAAGATGCAGGATTGTGTGTTCTTGATTGTGTAAAGAGAAAACCAACCAGTATTTTAGCAGACAAACTGGAACGTTTGGAAAGACTGCCATTCTAAACGTATGTAAACATGGCCCAGTTCTTGTGAGGTGATTGATAGGACAGAAATAATAAAGTAATGCAAGTTTTATACATCACAAAAATTCAGTGGCTGATTTTGAAGCATCCAAAATATGTCAAGGTAAATCTGTTCAGTGAAAAGAAGAAAAAACTCAAATGTGAATGTTAACTGTTAAACATATTACATAAACAATAAATGCAGAAAGGCAACCTCGGTCTACCTAAGTAAAACAATTCTACACATAAAAAAAAAAAAACTACGTATACATCTCTACATAGAAAATACTGTACTGTATAATCTCTTGATACCACAAACCAAAGAATCAAATATTTATACCAGCTAATAAGGTATGAAAGGCATACGTTTATGAAAATACACTTCATATACGGTTAAAAAATGTAGATCGTTTGCTCCAAAATACAATGGCCACATGTAGAAATGAAGAAAGGTCAAATAAAGAAAATAATACTTTAAATCCAGATTATAAATGCTTTAGAAACAAAAGTTATAAAAACAACTTTTCTTGTTTTTTGGTCATCATTACCATCATAACTTGAGGGTGGTTACGGCTTTGCTGCCTATTATTTTTCATGCTGTTGCTGGCGAACCTCTCTGACAGCCAGAATTCGTGTGAGCATGCTCTGTAGTGTGTTCCTGTCTAATGGTTGACAGGTGTACCAAACAGCACTGCAAACGAAGAGACAAAATTAACCTTAAGACACCAAAAACATAACTGTTGTTCAAAATGATCAATATGTGTCTTGTCTGACCTGTCTGTGTGGACATTATGCTCAGGCTGAATGTAAAACAGACCCCAACTTTGACGTATAATCTCCGGGCTTTTAACAAGAGCAAAAAAATTAATTAGGAAAAAATATTGTTGAGATTGAATGGATTTTCCTGCAATTGATCCTGGTATGTCCGTTTAAAAATTTGGCAGCAAAGTAAGTAGTACCAACACAGAGATACATTTAAAGAAAACCAAGTTACTTTTAATCAGCTGATGCATGTGTAAATACGACACTCACCATCTTGAGAGGTAGAACTCGTACAGTCTGACGGGACAGTGAAGGGGATTTGAGATATTTTCAAGCAACTCTATTGTTTCTTCTCTTTTTTCTTGTCTTCCTTCCTCTTTAAACGAACAGAACAATTAAGTAATACTATACTTTGTAAATATCAGTCTTGTTCATAGTACTTACCAGTGTTTTCCAGGAGCAGCCCTCTTCTTGTGGTATAATGGAGGTAGGAGACTCTGCCTGCTCCGCTGCAGAATTTGGAACATAGACTGATGTTGGTGAAGGAAAGGTTTGCATGCTCGTCCAGAGAAACAAGGCCGAAGTGTTTGGTGAAGAAGAACAGCAGTGTGTTCAGCAGCACCAAGGGAGAGTAAACCCCGAGCTGCTTACATTCCCAGAGGGAGGACTCTTCAATACGAGACGGAATCATTTCACCTGCAGAAAGTACATTCAAGTTTACGTTTTGTATTATAGTTTGTATTCTTTGTATTAAGAATACAAACTATAATACAAAACGTAAACTTGTATTAAGGGTGCACGGTGGCAGAGCGGCTAGAGCTTCTGCCTCTCAACAAGGAGATCAGGGTTCGAATCCCAGACCACCCCAACATCGTGGTCTCGAATTCCGAACCACCCCAACATCACACGATCTCTCTGGGTGGAGTCTGCATGTCCTCCCCGTGTTACCGTGGGTTCTCTCCGGGTTCTCCGGCTTCCTCCCACCGTCCAAAGACATGACTGTGTAGGTTAATTGATAACTCTAAATTGTCCCTAGTGTCTGAATGTGAGAGTGAATGGTTGTCTGTCAATGTCTCTGTCTCTCTGTGTCAGCCCTGCGACGAGTTGGCCACTGTCCAGGGTGTACCCCGCCTAAGGCCCAAAGTCACTGGGATAGGCTCCAGTCACCCGCGACCCCTAACGGGAATAAGCGGTAGAAAATGAATGAATGAATTCTTTGTATTAAATTAAATTAAGAAGGCAGACATATGGAACAAAAAAAGAATATCATATCACGATTCTCCGAGGTCAGAATTTCAGTTAGATCATTTGGCAGCTTTGTCATGAATTTAAGATGTAACTACTTCTTCTAGAACTGTGGTGTCGACACAGTACGAAAATTTCAAACGTGATTTCAATTCCAAGAAATAGGCTTGATACAATACCACAATGATCCTTTCATTTTCCACACAAAATAATAGGACTTTCATCATGATACCATGTTGTCTTGCACAAGTTTTGATAAAACTCAGATAAAGGTCACATTTTTTGTTTGTTATTAGTATCACGTGTTTTCTATGCTTTTGACAACCCTTATCCACACCTCACGAAACCGGGTACAACCTCAGAGGATCGAGTCTCTTTCAGAAAGGAAATGTAAGGACTAACGTAAAAAATAGATGTATTTCTGTAAGAGGAGTTAATTTATGGAACAATTTGGAGGAAACATTAAAAGACTCTAAAAGTATTTACACTTTTAAAACAAAATTTAGATCCAATGTAATTAAAAAATATCAAGAAATCGAAAGAACGAGTGTGTGAGTGCGTCTGTGCAGCTCAGTAACTGTTTTTGTCTGTTTATATTATACATATTTATGTATATAAAAAGTGTTATATGTGCCTGTGTATATAGATTTCTATTAGGTTCATCTGTCGCTATCTGGCACGTCATACTTTAAGTTATTAGGGTTTGGCAAAATAAGTGTTAAACTTCAGCCTAAACCCTTTCGGTCTGAAAAATGTTTTCTTTCATTCATATGCTTTTTTTGTTTGTTTTGTTTTTGTATTTCTATGGACCGAAGAAAAATAAACTAACTAACTAACTAACTAACTTCCTGTCACTCAGAGCATGATGAAGGCTGACCAATAGGAATTTGTTGCGTGTTTAAGCATAGAGCTGTAATTAAACATAGTTAAACAATAGAAAAAATAATAGGGTCACATCCCCAATTAAATTTGTTTTTGTAGGTGCCCAATATAACAACAACAGATGCCTTGATGGGCCAGGTAGAAAGCAGTTTAAATAAACAAAGTTCAAGATGTTATGTCGTCATCATATTCTTACCGCTGTCTGATAGAGTGGGCTTCCAGTGCTTTAGTATGTCTGTGATCTCAGAGGCAAACTGACCATACAACTGGTCGTTGAAGATGTTTTCTATACGGCCTTTTATAAACAAATACTGTTAAAATACAAAACATAAAAAATATTAGTAAGAAAATGTATAAAGTAGGTGTTGTGAACTGAATGTTGAGTTTGAGATCTTCACCTGTTGTAAACCTAGACACAGGTAGAAGATGCTGTCTGGGCTGTACATGTCCCCATTGGGCCTCCGTACTTCTCTGATGAACCGACATAGTGCTAAGTTCAGGTGATTTGAGTCGCAGAGAAAAATGTCCTCTTCAATGTACAGAGAGTTTTCTGAAAGGGAAAACACATTTATAAAGGCCAGGAGACTTTGTAAAAAATACATTTAAGAGTAGGTGTCACCATTTGGTTGATTTTTGTTGTGCTGTTGGGCCCAGCTTTTCCAGGCGTTAATTCCATATAGATGGTTTAGTTTTATAGACTCTACTGCACTGCCATTTCCTGACGCAGTTCGTCCTCGAGACTAAAAGGAGACAGAAAGTATACTATTATCCAATAAAAACTGTCGTAATTCTGAATTAGATTGTATGTCAGGGCCAACAGCAGAATTCCTACCCTTTTTCTCTTGACTCCTCGCTGAGCAAAACCTTTCTGGTATAAGGCTTAGAGAATGAAAAACAAATTTCAACTACTTTGTCATTCAAATTTGGAAACATGCACACCATCTTATTAAAATGAGCCACTCACGAAAGGGAAAGTCCAGCTCTAAGTCCATGACAGGTGATGAGGGGTTTTCAATGTCTGAATTGGTTAAAGCAGAGTCGCTTGTACTGGTGGTTTCTTCATGCTCATTCAAATTGTCAATAACCGGACTGACGCTACTGGAATGTGGCTCTGGTTCATTACAATTTCCGTTCTCATCTGAAATCAGAGGTTCAGAAAGTTTAATGACATTTTACTTCTCACTTCTCTCTGTTTTTTAAATACCAAACTTTTTTTTTCCCTACTTGAGAAACATACTCTTTTTTTCCGTGTAACAGTGAATACTCTTACTCATCCCACAGTACAAGAGCTTTACATTCACAATAATAAATTATTTAATAATTGTGTTTCTTGCACCGCTCTTTCAGATATGGTTTAGTTTTTACCCTCATATTTGTTGTCTATTGATTGAAAATAGTAACATTTGTGCATTATTTAAGGTTGTATCTTTCCAATTACATTGAAATTGATCAGACAGTCACTCTCTTACAATTACTTTTACAAAGTTTCGTGCCTTATTTGTCATTATACACTACTAGTTAAACCAATTAAATTACATAGATCAGTAAAATAGTTAGTCCTAGTGCTTTTTTATTCTTATTTTTTAAATTTTTTGGACCACTACTTTGCACATTTACTTGAGTAACATTGTTTTGCACAGTGCTCTTACTTAAGAGCAGTTTTGGGCTGCTCTAAAAGTGCTTTACATAAATTAAAATGATTTGCACCTGAGTCAGAAGACGGTGCTTCATCTCTCATGGGCTCATCCTCAAACTGGACAGCTACATCGACCTTTTTTTTTTTCTGTGGAGGGACAACCATGGGTACCGGAACCTGGTAAGAACAAAAAGGAGATGCCAACATTTACAGTGGATGAAGAAGGAAACAACTGTGGAAAAACATATTTATATATAACTTAACAAACACCTTTATTTGTGTGTTTTAATTGGATTTTGAAAAATTGTAAAGCAATGTAAAATAATCACTGGATAATTGTTAGTTTGTCTACTGTTTTTCAATTGTAGTCTATTGTATATAGATGATATTACCCACACAAGAACTCATTTTAATTACAGATGTCTTTTACTTATACCTTTGATGAGCATTTTTTTAGTGCTGTTATGTTAAAGTATGTGTTGGAGGAAAGACTTACTGGCACAGGCATTGGGATTGGGACTGGGGTGTGCTGTGAATACATGTTCAGGGGCACAGGGATGAAGACTGGAACAGGGACTGGGACCATCACATACTTCACTTTGTCCTCTTCTGCTGGAGCCGAGGGCGGAGGCAGAACATCTAGAAAAGTAATGTTTTTTAGCCATTTGTGTCTCAAATATCATTAGAATAATTACTTTCAGTATTATTTTAATGTTGTGTGAGGCCATTTGGAACACTCCAAGTTTGAAATATACAGTACGTTATTTTTTAAATAAATGCAAGATCCTTGTTGCTGTAATTGCTCATTTATCCAGAAGTGTTCCACAATAGCAGAGGAGAGGAAGTCAGAGTGATTATGACAACCTCTGCAACATCCTCTTTAAACAATGATAATAAACTATTGAATTACCAGTTAATGACATACATTGGTAATATGTGCAACAAAGCGCTGTCTATATTTTGATTTCCATCAACTTTGTAAGCGCAGCTATTCTTCCTTAAGCTATTGCAATATGTAATTTAGGGCTGCACCTAACAACCATTTTCCTAATTAATTAGTTTTGCGATTATTATTTTAAGTGGTCGATTCGTTCTTTAGACCACAGGTCACATGGGGTAAAATATTTTTACTAAATTTGACCCACATGAAACTGAAATGAAGCTGTTTGAGGATACTGGTGGAGTACATTTATGTCAAAATAAGTGTTTCCATCAACAACAATACATGTACAAATGTTTGTCATTTTCACTTACGACTAGTTACAATCAATTTATTAACTTGCAGCCCTAGTGTACTTACATGGACCCAAGACAAAAATAAAAATACATAACAAACAACAAATTCACACTGAGCCTAGTTTATGTTGATGTTATTATACCGGCGTTATTACTCTTTTGAGGTCAAATGTATTTTACTCATGTTACTCCTGAGAATGACTGGAATATGATCTAAATGCTGACATTAGTCTTTGTACATAAGTAAAGTGGTTGTTCCGTCTGTTCACCTGTTAAATTGTTTACAATTCCTAAGATGGATAGTCATAGACAAAAATGATAAAAAAAAAACAAAAACATAATTCATCATAGCTCTAACACCAGGAACATGTCAAATATATTTATTTGCAAAAAAAAGAAAAAAAAAACACATTTGAAATAGATTTTTCACCTCACACACATGAATTGTCATACTATATAAAATATACACAAAGAAAATAAAAACCTGATTAAAAAAAAAAAAAGAAAAGTAAACCTAATCTAAAAATCGAAAAGTAAACCTAATCTAAGCTCCACAACACTGGTGATCTTCAATTATACCGATCAGCTCACTGGGAGAATTGTAGCAATCATACAAAAAATAAATATTTTATAAATTGGTGGACTTCAAATTTCTGTTTGTGAAGACAATGTCGAATAAAGACATTTCAGATTTTATTCAACAGTGAAAATGCAATTGGATATACAGATACAAATAGTAACATCTGTTTAAAAAGAACACATGAAATACATGTTAAGTAAATGAGCATTGTGTGTGATTTAAAATTTCAGGTATATAGCTCCATTTGGGGTGAGGGAATGTCATTAGTGTTGTGAATGCTCAAAAGATAAGTTAAAATTGTATCAATCAAGCCCTTGTTTGTTCAGTGAATCAATACAGCCAGTTTCTTTCATTTTAGGACAAGTGAGAACAATTTCAAAAATCCAATCAACCACAAACAAAACAAAACCTGTTCTGAGGCTTGTTTTGGTAACACAAGCTTTTCTTAGCGATGAGCAAGATTTCATTACTTTAAATTACACTGCCTGAATGTACTCAATTGTGTTCAGGAATTAAGGCAAATCTAACGAAAAGAATGTGTGAAGAAAAATAAAATCTGCATGGGTGACTAGCCAGTCTGAGTTCAAACCTTTATTCTGAGGTTGTCGTTCAAATGCCTGGCAGACCAACACATCTATAATATTGTCTGTTAGTCTGAAGAATCCTCATGTGTTTCCAGTTCATGGATTGTTCTATAGATTAGTCTTGTGTGGTAGAGTTCAAAACATGGCACAGGGCAGAGGCTGGGCTCTCCTGAACATGTCTTACAATAATAAGTAGTTTGTCCCTTTCGTACTTTCACAGCACAATCTGTCTCCTCCTTATCATTTTCATTCTCCAAATTCTCCTTGAGCACATCTTCGTCAAGCTTTTGTCTCTTGCTCTCTGATTTATCTTCAGTTCTCGTTCTCTTACATGTGGCAGGATGAGGTGAGCAGACCTTGCAGTCAGTAGTAGCATCTCTTGTGCCTAGAAAATGCCGTCCAGAAAGGCGTGCAGGCAGACCGGCACAGGTCTGTGTGTCTTTCTGAAGACTTGGTGACGCTGGCGTGGAGGTAGACGCTTCTGCTGTGGACTTCGAGGGCGGCAAGCTATCGAGTGGAGCTGGTACAAATCACTTCTTGTGAGTCACACTGAGTGATGAGCAGGCTGATATAAAGTGAGAATGCCTAACAAGGTACTTTATAACTAATATCAGCATGCAGCAGTTTAAGTGCACTGGTAAGTGTTTAACACATAAAATGGATGGAGTGAGTTATTATGCAATATCTTCTTTCAAATGAACGGACAATCTTTAACATAACATGCAGAATCCTGATTGTAATGACATGTTTAACATTTAAAACATAAGTATGCATGGAGTGAAAAACTTTTATTTTTACCATCATATTTACCTGTCGACTCGGGGGGACACAGCAGCTGGCATGAGATCTCTTGGTCCATTGTGATTGGACGACAGAGAATGGTCTTATTTTTCATTGGCCGTCGACGAGGCATAGACGCATTTGAGCCAACAGTCTGGGTACTGGCCTTTATAGAAAATGACAACAGAATATTTACCTGGATTTCATCATTTGAAAGAGCAACACACAAAACTGATACATACATGGCCAAAGTTCTTTTCAATGGACGATCCAGGAGTTCCTAAACAAGCAAAAATGATTGTTTTCAAACTGGTATCACTCATATTATTGGTAAGTGTAATTTATGTGGGTTGGTATTTATCACATTGTGGGGACTAAAATCTTTATACACACTCACATTATAGGGGTCTGCCTCCTTTATGGGGCCAAAAATCTGGTCATATTAGATCAACCACATGGTTTAGAATTAAGGTTTTGGGTGGGAAAATAGATTATGTTATGCTTAGGATCAGTCAACGTAATGTCCCCACAAAGAACAGAAACCAAAAGGTTTGTGGAAAGTATACAGTCGTGTGCATGTGTACGTGTGCGTGTAGTGTTCTTAAAATTACCATTGAACTTAGAAGGTTCTGGGCCAGTACCGTTGATGAAATGTGATCTTTTATCAAAATGTAAATGGCAGTATTGTAGGAGGCAGGACAAGTTGCAGAAGTTCCTCACTGATCCCATACATTGCAGGTTTTCAGTCATATAACCCTGCTTCCTGCAACTGTCACAGCGAGCCATCTGTTCACAAAGAACCACATAAGCATCAATGATATCAAGCATGTGTCATGCTCCATTGTATCCAGCCTCCTCACCCCATAGTAACGCACAGTGTACTTGGACATGCAGTATGGTTTACAAAATCCTTTCATCTGGCCACAATAGTGAGACTGCACATTTTTATTACTGGAGAACCTTGAGCAGTAGCTACATGGATTATCTGAAGATGTTTGTTTGAAGAGGTTTTTACACTCTAAAAGACAAAAAAAGCAATAAGTTTGGTATGAATAACACCAACATTACATAGAACAAGAATATCTGACTAAATACAAGAAACAATCAATGCACCCAAGTATTTAAACAATTTGTTTGTTCTATCACTAGATGGCGCACACCAGATTGGTTTCAATACAGACCAAAGTCTGTATTCATGTTCTGAATTTTTACTTACCTTCGCTGCAGAAAGACACGTCTTCTTCATTATTGCTAATCTTTTCATAGAGCACTTTTTCCTTCTTGCAATACATGCAAAATGCCATAATATTCTTCTGTGTTTTATACTCAAAACTGCAAGCACTGCTGCAGAATATTGAAATACTACCCTGAAAAAAATAGTATAGTTACATATAATTGTCATGAAAATAGTATATGCAAATCTGCAAGGCATCGAGATTTCACATGGACCCACCTGGTGACTAAACAGATGTGGTTTGGATTTGAACAGATTTTTACAGTTATAGCAAGACAGTCGGATTTTAAGTGAGTCTGTTTTAGTCTGATTCAGTTCTGGATCTGAGGCTGGAGAATTTTCTGATTTAGGAGGAGCTGGAGGTATGATAGGCACCTCAGTGGAGTGGTTCATATTGAGAGAGACTGTGTCTTTAGAACTTGAAATGCTTTCCCTCGAAGATGTTGGATTTGTGGAATCTTTGACAGGCAATTCTTTGGAGGCTGGGGTCCCATTTGTAAGGTTTGTGTGGCTATATTTCTGTAATACAAGAGTAATTAAGAATATTTATAATAATAAAAGGCAAAATATCAAATAATGTTAGAGTTTTAAACTGGTCTTACCCTGTATGTAGTAACACAGTCAAGTGAGCAAAAGTTTCGTATAGTTCCATCCACCATGGCAAGATGATACTGTGGAACAGCTGACACCCCGCAATGACTGCAAGGAAAAGCAGTATCTAAAAATAAAATATGTAATTTAGAAATACGTGTGTTTACTTTCAGATAAATAGATAAATGAAAGAGCAATTAGTAACTTAAGTTACCACTAAGTATGTGTTTTGGTGGTCGACTTTTTTCAACACAGACAGTTGAACAATAAAGTTGAACTTTTCCCTTTTGATCCAGCTCCATGATCGTCGATGATACTACAGCCACCTTATGGCAACAGGCACATTCAGCAGTTTTTCTGCAGGTCTGTGTAAGGACGAAATGTATTCATATTTACAACGTTTTTTTGTTTTAAGTTTTTTCTACTAAGACAAAAATGCATACTTGTTTGTAAGTGCTGATGCAAGTTGGGCCACAGAAATTCAGCTCAGATTTATCAACCATGAGTGTTTGACAAGAACCCGAGTTACTGTTACAATAGAGTCCACAGCCTTCACAGCAGTTCAGGGCTAACTGTTTCATCTTTCGCCAGGACACAAAGCAAGCATCACTGCATAGTTTGTATAGAGCGCCTTGATGATTAACCTCGTGCTCAATCTGGAAAAGAGAATGTCACAGTCAAACAAGAAAAAATGAAAATACAGCAAAATCAGGCTTTATATTACCTTGCCAGGTACTTTGCACACACTGCAGATGGGCTTTTCAGGTATCTTGTTCTGTTTCTTATCTACCCATTTATCAGTTTCAACCTTTTTCTTTTTACTTTTGTACACGGAAAGACAAAACTGTCCACAAAAGTTCATCAATGTGTTGTTTTCAGCTGAAATTGTGACCATCTCCCTTGGATTTAGTATGTCCCTGAAAATGGCATACACCCAATATGGTTAAAACCAGAGTCGTGTCAAGTCCGTAGATTTGAAACACATGTTAGACTCACTTGTAGCATTGAAAACAGGTTCGGCTTTTGGTGACTAAAGGTAAGTGTCCAGTCAAACAGACTGTGGAGCAGAAGAGCTGTGTTGACCCTTTCCTTTGGAATGCTGTTTGACCTTTCATTAGAATCTGAACACATAGAGGTCACCATATTAAATTCAACAAAATACATACACAGATGCATTACTATTATTAGTGTAATATTAGAATAGTACCTTTGAACAGCCACTACAGCGTACACCACCAGCCACAGAAGGTAGCGGAGGACGAGGGGGCATAGCCGGGGGAGCAGGAATAGTATTCATGACTGGAGCAGGCGCTCTGACAGGGAGCGGCGCCATGGCCTGGGGCACTGTACCTCTCCCAGGAAGAAAAATTGGTGTTGGGGCAGGTATTTGAATCGGTGGTTGAATGGGTGCAGCCACTGAAAAAAACAAAACAAAAAAGAAACCACAGTAAAAGTCAATTATGTGTTAAAAGTGGTAACATTTTGACCATTTAAAAGTATTTAATAACTCACCAGATGGATGTGCAAAAGCGTTGCTTCCACCAACAGAAAACACTGAACTGATTCTCAGCTCCTCCTTCAATAAAAACACAATAAGTAAATTTTTCTTTGGCAGAAAAATCTCATTTTATAAGATGTGACACACCTCTTGCTCTAGTTCCTCTTTGATATCTTTGACGGAGCTCTGGGGCAACAACGCAGCATCATACTCCTCATCTATGGGCTCTTCTTTGATGTTTACATTAGGAGACAAAGGCGGATTAACGTTTTCTGGAGGAGCAACCTGTGGCTAAAACAAGATCAAATTAAGAATATTTTTTTGTTCCTAACGAATGGAATATTTTAACTTCCATTTGATGAAATATCTGCTCATGCCCTCACCGGTTCCTGCTGGCTATCATCAGTTTCTGAACTCCGTGCTGCAGTATCTGAAAACAATCATTTTACATACATGGATGAAAAACTTGGCATATAATAGTACAAATCTGTTACAGTATTTTGTATATAATTAGATTTTAGTCTGGGTATGTCAACAAATCCAAATGTAGTTAGCTTGATTACCTCGGCCGTTCTCGTCTTCACGTGCCACAGAAGAGGCAGATGTGGATGCAGAACTACTGCTCCCATTCTCCTCTGCCTCTCTTGACTCTCTTGAATCGCCTGGAAAGGTTTCACTTTGGGTTTCAGATTTGCCCCCTTTCGACTGGTTGCTTTTGAGTGGAAAGGTAAAGTCCCAGTCATCATCTTCCTCCACACCAGAGGGTGGAGGTGCATCCATCGCATTGTCAAGGGCTGCTCCTCCACTTTCTGCATTAGCTCCGGCAGTAAAAGGAGGATCAGAAGAAAAGGACGAAATGCTAGGAAACAACTCATCCGCGTCTTCATCCATCTTTTCTTCTCGCCTGCTGCAGTTGCTGTCCTGTTCACCAAGTTGTTGGTCTTTTTCCACTATTTTAGACTCTTCTTGACCACTTTTGGATGAAGAACCTGAACCTCTGGAGGAATCAGCAAAGTCTCCAAGCCCCATCACTTCATCAAACATCCTGGACATGCGTGCTTCTTGCTCCTGCATATGAAAATTAAAGAATGCAATTTTATTATCAATGCATTTAGTTCTCCACGTTGCAAGTGATACTGGGCCTCTCGATTACTTAGCACTGCAAGAAACAAAAAAACAAAGATGGTCAATATAGACTATGTCACAGTTAAGTAACACAGACATGAAATTAAAGTATACGAGAATTGCTTTGTACACAAAAAGGCCCATCTGTGCAAGGATGCAATTAGGCTAACACCTCCAATAACATTGTCCACAATCTTTAAAACGCTTAGTTACGGTTTTATAAACAAATCAAGATAATTGATAAGTATTTTATATATGTGTTCCATGCGTTATACGTTTGCATTTGCTATTTTATTCTCTATTTGTGGAAGCAGGGTGGAAGAACTCTTATAGTTGTTAGCTCTAGCTTACCATTGCTACTTAGCATTAGCTAGCACACACTTCCACATCTGGACATCCGATTTGATACACAAAAGTACTCGTTGATTTTGCAATAAACAAGTCAAACGTGCAATTGACCAGAAAACGGGTTAGTTGTACCCAAGGATATTATGTTGTATTATTTCTACCTTCAATCGTCTGATCCTCATTTCGTTCGACTCCGCCATGTTTTAATAATGCCGCAGACGCTAAACAATCCACCCACCGCAAAGTACAGCGGGCTCTGTGTGCGCAGGCGACTGACTGTGATGCCGCACAATGCGTGAGTAATCAGCCGAAAACTTGCATAGTCACAAACAAAACACGTAAAAACAGCGGTGAACGTGTGCACTTTATTGGTAAGGTTAGGGTTAAAATGTAGTGGTTGAGTTAAAATAAAATAAAAGCTGCAAGAATCTCGACTGTGTTTCACTGCACTGTATTTTGAACTACACTCGTTTTCATCACCTCCTCCTCGCCAGCAGAGGGCGATCTTTAAAGACGAGCTTTTACCGTAAAATCAAACAATTGTGCACCTCGAAACAAACAATACTGTAAAAAAAAAAACACTACGCACGTTTTTATGTACACAACATATATGACTGGGTACCTACATATACACATAAATTGCACTGATATCAGACTAATAAAATTATACGGCTTTTAAAATGCAATCATTAAATTAACTTTATTCCGGACTTACGGTCTTGTTTCGTAGGTAAACTGGAGTGGACTGTGGCGGTGTTGTGGTGGTTTGTGCGGTGTCAAACCTCTGGTACACATCCAGGCGGGTGTGATTTTCGTGTTCGTGTAAGTACAAGAGAAGTCGTCCGTGTATGCTGGTGAATTAATGGCTGTTACTGCAGCTAGAGTGATGGCGGCGGGCGGCCCGGCGGCGTCTTTGTCTCGGTTCAGAGGCGCACTGGTGGCCGGGGTCTTGGGGGACTGTATCGGCGGGGAGTTCGAGGGCGCAGAGGAGGTGCCCATGGAAAGTGTGTTGGCGCATCTGAGCGGACTGGATGACGAGACGAGGGGAAATGGTAATATCCTGCGAATGAGCAGAAACCCATCACCTATATTTGAGGCATTGTAATCCTTAAATTGTTGCGATTACAGGGGTCCTTGAATACAGTGATGACACGGCTATGGCGCGCTGTGTGGTTCAATCTCTCCTCACCAGAACGGGCTTTGATGAACAGGATATGGCCCGCAGGTGACAGACCATAATTTGAGGAGGATCGCAGTGGGTGACAAAAGAGCCGATTAAAGACATTTCACGTTTGTCTTATAATTACACCTAATGAACCTGACTCATACATTTAAAGACATGTTTAACACATACCGTTGTATTGGCATAATATTGTCTGACTATTGTTCCCGGCTACTAAAAAAAAAATAAAAATTATTCATTCTTGTCAATATCAACCCTAGTTACGACAAAACACACACAATTCTTGGAGCCAGATCATAATTTTAATTTTGATCACAGTTCATAATTGTGTTTAAACGTTAACTAAAGTCATCTTCTTCTCCATAAGGTTCACTCTTACTGCTAGTTAATTAGCCGTCCAAGTGGGTGGGGAAAAGTGTCTGTTATTGAGCTGTATTCAAGAGAAAAATTCGATTTTTAACACCATATCTCCCAGCCCTACATAACAAGAGACCATCTGCATAGTCTGACATTCATTATAGACAGAGCCTTTGCCTTGTTCAGATAGCCCCACCACACTCTTTTCTTCATTTCCACTTTCCTCTAGGTTTGCGAAAGAGTACAGTGCCTCCCCGGGTCGTGGATATGGTTCTGGGGTCGTCCAGGTGTTGAAGAAGTTGTTGTGCCCACGGCTCAGTGATGTGTTCCAGCCAGCAAGGGACCAGTTCAATGGCCGTGGCTCTTTTGGAAATGGGGGTGCGATGAGAGCCGCACCCTTTGGACTTGCTTTTCCCAATGCTGCTCATGTTAAAAAGGTAAGTTATCGGATTGTCTGTAATGTTTACCAAAGACAAAGAGGCCACTTTTGGTTGATCCTGAGTTTGTCTGTTTTTGTCCAGTGTGCCCGGTTGGGTGCCATGCTCACACATTCTTGCTCTTTGGGTTACAACGGTGCAATCCTGCAAGCACTTGCTGTCCACTTCTCTCTGCAAGGAGCACTAGAGACGCCTCAACAGTTCATCAATAGTCTAATTGCTGAAATGGAAGAGGTGGAGAATACAGAATCTGCACGCAAAGATGCCAGAATGTGAGTACGAGGTTTACATTTCTGGTAAGTAACTTGCAGCCTTTTACAATATAATATATATATATTTTTTTTTCAGTTTGAAGGAGGCAGAGAAGCCGTTTTGTGAAAGACTTCATAGAGTAAAAGAGCTGATGGACAGGAGCAATGTCAGCATTGAGGAAGTCATTTCAGAACTGGGTAAGCGGTATTACTAATACAATGCAATATATTCAATTTTAATAATAATAATTAAACACCTGTAGAATAATTCAGAAGGCTAAAGAGGATGTATATAAAACAAACAAACAAGGCACTCTTTTATAATATTTTAAAATGTCTATTTTAGTTATGGCATATTTGAGTGGATCTTACTGAGCCCCAACATGTTTCAGCCTGCTGGCCTCGGGCCCTGTTTATACATCTATAGAATAATCTTTTTGTATTGTTCTTTTAGTAGTTTTGCCAATTCAAAAGTTTCTTCTCTATTTTCCTTTCAGGTAATGGCATTGCAGCTCTCCATTCTGTTCCCACTGCTATCTTCTGTGTCCTTCATTGTCTAAAACCCCTGGAATGCTTACCACAAAGCTACGGAGGCCTGGAGCGGACAATTGCCTTCAGTCTGGCACTAGGAGGAGATACGGACACTATTGCTTGCATGGCAGGGGCTATCGCTGGAGCTCACTACGGCATCGAGCCCATTCCTCTGTCGTGGATCAAATGCTGTGAGGGAGCGGAAGATGCAGACAGAGACGCAGAAAGATTACACGCCTTGTATCATCAGATGTCGCAGGATGATGCGAGTAGCACGGGGGAGAAGAGTACTGAAGATGGATCCAAAAATGGTACAGCAAGCAAGACAGAAGGTGAATAAAATTAGCTGAACCAAACTAAAAGACATCCACTTGGAACAGTGCATTGGGTGTTACACCTACACATCAAGGTTTGATTAGCCTTAACAGACATTTATTACTGTTCACAAAATCTCAGTTGTCAATCAATATGCAATATGACTATGAACGTCATG